>OY015312.1:77236108-77476284 GCA_955612985.1 Cheilosia scutellata
CGGCCAATGTTGCCATATTCACTGTGTTTTGCACCGAATCTTTGATTATTAATAAAATGCATCAATGTTCATTGTGTGCAATTATGTGTAATTATGTAATGTTTTAGTGTTATGTGTATAATATGTATAGTGTAATTGTGTTACCAAAATTGGATGCGTCCGAACAGAATAATAATATGAGAGCACACAACAAAGAGAGAACTTACAGTAAAGATTCTAGAGTTTAAGTGAATACTGTACGATTAGGTTACAAATAACTGAATTTCAGTGGAATTAAAAATAGGGTAAATTATGAATTATAAACAATAATAACAAATGCAACGAGTCATATAGTTACGCTAATAAATGATAAATCTACAATGATAATGTCATATTAAAATAGAAACACTTGAATCCTTAACACACAGTTTTAACTGTAAATTACAGTAATTACAGTTTTTTAGACAAGCTTACAGTTTTTAAAATTACCTCCTGGTACAAATTACAGTTTTTTTTTTAAATTCAGATTTGAAAGAATAAATTAATTATCGTATTTAAGCTTGTTATTTTATTAAAAATGAATTGTTTTGTGTTATTTTAGTTTAATAAAATTTAAAAAAACATAAAGCTAATATCGTCGGTTCAGAGGTAAAAGTCACTAACTAACAAAATGAATTTTTTGGACAATGATTTTGAAACATATTTTTTGGCCTGAAAAAGTTGTTTATAGGGTTTTTTTATAATTTGTAATTCTTAATTGTATTGTATTATCAAGTTGCTTGTTGTGTTTGTTGGATTGTTTTATTACGTTTTTTTCCTGATAAAATTTGAATTTTTTGATTTTTTGATATTATACATTTTTGTATCTTCCACGAACAATGTTTCCGTAAAAGAACGAGGAGGGCAAATTATAGAAGGTCCTTGCGATGCCCATAGCAAGGACTTTTTTCATCAAACCAGCTTGAATCTCTGATGTTTGTTATCCTTATGCATTCCAAGGCCATTGTCTCTCTTATATTTCTTTCTTGCGGGCGTTCTCTGAAAACTCTATTAAATACTTTAAAGTGAATTTTACAAACATTGAAAAATGCATCAGTTGGTGCCTTCAGACTTCCAAAGTCACTGTTTTGAGAATAATTTTTTGCAAAGATGAAAAATTCCGAAGGACATGTTTTTTTTTCATCAGTTTTTAAGAATAATTTGGAACAATTTGAACATTTGCTCCTTAAAAGCATTTTAAAAGCGAGATATCCGGTAAAATATCGCATTGCAGTTGTTTCTAATGTGATTTCAGTTCCGATTTCCATATCGCTTATGACTTTTTCGTACAGAGTCTCATCGCATATTATTTCTTTACGAGCCTTAGGCAGTGAAGAAGTTTCTGAAGTATAAGGTTGAGTTTGGGATGTGTCTAGATTCAAAAATTCTACATCATCATCATCATCACAATTACTGTAAGGGGAAAAAGTAATAAGATTTGATGAAAGAATTTTTGACATCAAAACATTAAATTCGTAAACAGACGGATTTTTGTTATTACCACCTTTGCTGCGAATAATAGAAAATAAATTTTCTAATATGTCTTGATGAATTCTCTTTGTGAGTAAATAATCCACGTTCTCATATAGGCCATTATTTATATCATGACTAAGTAATAAAACCCCGTTTATCGTCTGTTCCATTCCTTTTAAACAAAAGTTTCTTGGAAGGTTATCTGATTTTTGCATTACTTTTAAGTAAGACAAAAATTGTTTCAACTCATTATAAGCTGGATTCCCTAGCTGAACTCCGCGCTTCAAAATATTTTTGTCATAATGTGAACCACTATCCATGCAATCAAATGCATTATTTACTTTAAGTGTGAACTCTTTCCTTGCTACAGCTTCCTTGGAGCTTTCTTTTAAGCAATTAAGTTCAAAAGCAGTTTGAATCGATGCCGCTGTTGTCCTGCTAAATATTTGCGTTGCAAGGCGAACATGCATTTTTTCAAAGGCATTTGGTGCTATATGAGAACTTCGAAATTTCAAACATGTCTTAGCCACGTTGTCAATTTCCAAATTGTATATTTCTCTGAAAACATCAAAAGAAACTCTACCATCTGGAGTTTGTAAATCTGATTTCAGTAAAACATTACGAAGTGATTTTAATAAGTGGGGAAAATCATAAAAACAAAATATTTTTTCATCATTGAAAATTGTAAATGGCTTTTCTTCGGAAACACCTAATATTTTATAAGCTTTTCTATTATTAGGTCCTTGGTCGCAGACTACAGCGCAAACCTTAAGACCAAGATCTTGACAGATTTTCAAATTGTTTTTTATAATTTCGCTTAGGTTAGCCCCATTTACACCGTTTGCTGACACAAAATAGTTTAAAACACTTTTCCAACTATCAAACAAACCATTTACCATGAAAACACATATTTCATTGGCAAAAAATCTATTTCTTTCTGCTCCTAGGTCTTCGAAACCATCTATTAAATCATTTTTAATATTATATGTGATGGTTATATCCTGGTTGTAGTCCTTTTACAGGAGCCCACCTATAAAAAGAGGATACGTGAGGAAGTCTGAATCCCAGCCCATCTCTCAGAAATTTATAAGCGCTTTGCGACCTATAAAAAATATTTTGGGAAAGTTCTTTTTCGTTGTTATTGTATTTTGTAGATTTCGACAACCCCATCAACATAGCGCAAAATGTTTTTGAATGGTCGGAAATATTGAGCTCTTGGATTTGAGACCATAAAGATATTTTCCCTTTTTTTAAAACTTTAAAAGCAGTATGCGCTCTCTTTTTTTTGTAATGTTTAATTTTCAAGTTTTTTATTTTAAGTTTGTAACTTAACAAATTTTTTTTTAAAATTGCATTTTTGTTCTCCTCTTTTGCGCATCTCTCTAATAACTGATCGCACCTTACACACGAAATGCTACAACTGCTCGAAGTTCTTCTTCGTTTATTTGGAGGAGACTTAAGACCTTCTAAATTTAAGTCTGAATCTAAATCATAATTTAAATTTAAGGAAGGAACAGCATCCTTCTTAAGGTATTTTCTTCCCACAAACTCGGGACAAAAATGGTCTCCACAAACAAAGTATTTGCCTTCATTTTTAAAACCACACGCCTGCCTCCACAAATTATTTAAAATTTCATTTTTTTCTCTAGAAGGGCATTGAAAAATTCTCAAATTAGGGTAATCTCTTTTCGTTTTCCTACAAACGGAACAAGAAACTCCAGATAATCTCTTATCACTCATTGTATCACTAATTATTTGTATTTCCGTGCCGATTCAATTATTTTGTATAGAACCTATGTAGATTAATTTCGCCGTAAAAGAAAATTACGAACAAAAAAAAAGCGCAAAGTAAATTTTAAATTACTTCATTAGTCGGTTGAACTATTTCGGTTTTGATGACGACTGTTCGCTACTACTATTGGGAATAAATATAATTTCCTAAAATATTGCATGCATCGGCCTTGGCGTCTTTCTCTGGTCGTTAACCTGGGTTTGCGGATCCTCAACAACTGATACGCACTTGCCGTTTGTGCAAATCGTCACCCGAAATCTAACAGCTGGTTCGTCATCATTGTGTGTGCATTGTTTAGCTCGGGATTTCATGATTGTGCAAGCATAAACAAAATAACTAACAACAATGCAGATCGCTTAGCCATCGTTGTGTGAGGAGATCAGTTGTCGTCGGTGGGTGGAGCTCTAACCCAAAAACATAGAATTTTTTTTTTATGCACTTACGCTGTTTCGCTGTTGTCATCAAGTTTCCGTGTTTTTGTTGTTAACTACCAGCTGATTGAATTCATTTGCTCCTGACCTGCATAGGCGTTTGCCGTCGGTATTTTGACTCGATCGTAAGATGATAGAGTTAATTTGCATAATTTGCATTTGCCGACGGGAGATGCTATGCAGGTAGTAGGTGGTGGTGGCTTGCGATGATTGATGCTGCGATCGCGATGGTTTGTTGCATTGCAACACTATTAAAAATCAAGTAAAAGTGTTATCATCGGCCTGGCCGATGCTTTGATACCCTCCACTGCATAAAAGTCATGCAAAATGTTTGCCATGCGAGTTAGTATGTACTGTCAGGTACACGCATGTGTCTAATATTGGTTTTGTATAGGAGGTACCAGAACTACTTGACCGATATAGCCCATTTTCAATACCAACCTGACAATCATTAAAAGAATACCTCTCACAAAATTGCATTCGCCTAAGTCGATTCGTTTAGACGGTATCGTGATTACAACAGACAGAGAGACACACGGGTCTAATAGTAGTTTTGTATGGGAGGTACCAGAACAACTTGAGCGATATAGCCCATTTTCAATACCAACCTGGCAATCATAAAAAGAAGTCCTCTCTTAAAATTTCATTCGCCTAAGTCGATTCGTTTGGACGCTATCGTGCTTTCAACAGACAGACGGACATGGCTAAATTGATTCAGAATGTGATCCTGATTCAGAATATATATAAACTTTATGGGGTCTCCGGTGATTCCTTCTTGGCGTTAGAAATATAATGGCAAAGTGAATATACCTTCCTGTGGAAGGTATAAAAATAACGCTGAAAAAGTAACGCTGACAATAAAATTTACAAAGAAAACAATATCTCAATTCTCTCAACAATATAAATGAACATCCAAATCGTTCGAAAGTCGACAGCGAATGAAAATAAAAATAAGAAGCCACAGCCGCCGCACACAGCGCAAACCAGCCGTCCGAAAAAAATATAGACATGTATACCTACACACGACCAAACAAAGCCAACACCACATTAGACCACCCATCCGCATCCCTGTCCTCATCAGTCAGTCGTTGGCGTTGCACTGGCAAACGAAAACGAATTCAAATAAGCAAATGTATTTATCTTTCGAATGCAACTCACAGTCACATCACAGCTCGTGTTATAGGTTTGATTTTGTTCTGTTAAATTTGGTTGCAAGGTTTGACTTCAACAAATCGCTTGAAATAGGGAACGAAAAAAAGTGATCATTTTTATTTGCACTGGATGCGATATCTATGTAACTCTATTATCTGTGATTTCAGCCTTACCTAAATAATAATTTTGTGCACTTTTTTTTACAACTTAAGGGCGTTCTGCCTCCCTCCCATACCGCTACCGGGGTCCATCCTCACGGATGACACTTAGTCAAGTCGCCCACAACATACTCTAAAAAAATAGACCTTACCTAAATCATCACTAGAAAATGTCACTGGCTCTCCTACTAGATGGACAAAACCAAACTCAACTCACAATTAACTGGGATCGACAGCGACACTCGACAGTGCGAGGAACAACAGCAGCAGCAGCCAGAAGTACGAGGAAAAACTCAAAGAGAAACAGGATATTATATCAATGATTCTCTCACTAAGTACACGCAAGCTCTCTATTTGAAGGCGAAAGACACAATAAAGCAGAAAGGTGTAAAATATGTTTGGTTTAAAGATAATAAAATTCTTGTCAGAAAGGTTGAGGGAGGAAAAGTCATGTCAATTAGAGCTTTTAGTGATATTGCACGTATTTAGTGCGTTTTCTATTTAGCAAGCAAATGTTTGATTACACAAATGATTTATTCGATGACTTTTCTTCCGTTGATCTTAGTAGTTCCCAATGTAGTAATTTTTTAACTAATAGTTCTGTTTGTAAAAACAATTTTTTTATTGTCCACCAAAATAATATCAGAAGTCTAAGAGAAAATTTCGCAGCACTTGTTGCTCATGTTGATTCCTTTCTATGTATTCCAGATATTATTTTGTGTCTGAAATCTGGATTAATGAGTTTGAGAAAAATGATTATGTTATGCCCGGTTTCAATTTTTTTGCTAACACAAATGAAAATTACGCTGCAGGTGGTGTTGGTTGTTTTATTAAAGAAAAGGAAGAATACATAATTCGTGTTTATAGATTGCATATGTTTAATATTTCAACGTTTATAGAAGAATTTTCCTGTCTGCTAGAAAACGAAAAATCAAAAAATTTTATTGTTTTAGGAGATTTTAATATTAACATTTTGGAAAAGAGTGAACTTGTTTCGAGCTATTTGGAATTATTAGCTTCACATTGCTTAGCAAGCTTTATCAATGAACCTACTCGCGCTGTCTCAGGTAGATGTTTAGACCATATTTATGGACGTTTAAAATATGGTGTCAGTAACTACGAGAAATGCGTTGTTGATCTAATGCTTACTGATCATTCCATGACTGGGTTGTTGTTTAACGTTTCCAATAATTTGCGCAATTATAGTGCTAAATCCCGTAAGAGTGCAACGAAAGTAAACTATAAAAAGCTTAAACACTGCTTGGTTATTTATCGATATCACCAAAGCGTTTGATATGATAAATCACGACATTCTTCTCAAAAAACTTGAAAATGCGGGAATACGTGGCTTTATGTTAGACTGGTTCGGATCTTATCTTAAAAATAGGTCACAAAGAGTGAAAGTTGATGATATAAAGAGCAATCATATGATTCTCAACTTAGGGGTACCACAAGATTCTGTTTTGGGTCCGATTCTGTTCCTCCTGTACATAAACTCGCTTTTTACTCTAAATTTTAAAGGTGTTCCAACCGCTTTTGCAGATGATGTAGGCTTCGCATATGGCTCGGTCAGTCGCCTTGGTCTGGTTTCCGACATAAATTGGGACCATAACCTTTTAAGGATCTGGTTTGCCAAACACAACTTGGTTATTAACTCCAAAACAAAAATTATGATTTTTAGTTTGTCGGCTATTCCTGACTTTGATGTGAACATTTACTTTCATGCCAAAGATTCCAACTTACTTGTTGCAACTGTCGATCTAGTTCTTCTTATCCTACTTTTTATGATTACCTGAACTGCAGTGATAAATGTTTCCAGATCGAAAATGTTAGTGAATTCAAATACCTGGGTCTTACCTTAGATTCAAGGTTTAGCTTTTCGAATCATATAGAAACTTTGAGGAAATATTTTCGCTGTGCCCTTAGGCATTTTTTCTATCTGCGTAATATCTGTTCAACTACGTTATTAAAAATGATTTACTATGGTATTGTCCAATCGAAACTACAAGACGGTATTAGTTGTTGGGTCGGCGCTTATAAGAATAAAATACAACCACTATTGATTATGCAGAAATATTTCGTACGAAAATTATTCCGCAAGCCTGTTAGACATCCTTCTTATCCTTTGTTCTGTGACTTAAAAATTCTTCCTGTGCGTCACTTGTACTGCTTTAAAGTCTTAAAAACTTTCTTTATGAAGTCTGGCAACCGCAATTTCCGACTGATTTCTAACTATAATTTACGTGGAAACTTTTCGTACTCAGTATCTGTTCCTCAGTTCCATACTTCTGCTTATCGTAATTTTTATAATATTTCATCTATTCGTATATTCAATAAACTTCCTCAGTCATTCAGGTCAATCTCTATACCTGAAAGGTTTCTCAAACTTGTAAAATACTGGCTTCTCAATTTAAATTTCGCTAGTGTAGAATCTTTTCTCTTTGACTATCTGGTGTAACCTTAGAAATAAGTTTTTTTGTATAAGCTGATTGTTTGATTTCTACTTTAGAGTAAATTGTTCTCTCTTGAAACTATTTAAGCTTTGAAATGATTAAGTAAAATTGTGATTTTTTTTAAAGGGTCACCCCACCCATATAATAATCTAACTTTGTAATGAATATGATTTACACTGTGAAGGCATTCAACACTATTTTTTAAACTTTTGTATAGAAAATACAGAATGTCAAATGAATTTCTATTATTAATTTAATATTATTAATTAATGTTAATTAATTTCAAATTTTTGGAATTATTTATATGTATAGAAATTTATGGAATTAATAAACTAAACTAAACTAAAACTAAAACTCTGCCCTAACGTTATTGAAAGCCCCTTCGATGTCTAAGAAGGCAGCTAAGGCAAATTCCTTGTGGTCTAAGCTGTGTTCTATTTTTCCTACCACTTCATGTAGAGCTGTTTCTGCCGATTTACCTTTTAAGTATGCATGCTGAGCATTGCATAGATTTCCATTGCAAGGGTTACCATACGTCAGGATTTGGCCTGACGCGTCAGGCTTTTAGGGTCTCTGTCAGGCTCAGGCCAGGCCTCACGCTTTGTCAGGCTTTTTAATTTTTTGTTGATTTATTTACATCAATAGATCATTTTGGAATGGTTTCATTTATATTTGTTCAGTAAAAGAGACAGTACTATTAACGAAATGACAGCAGTCACATATGCAACAATTCATTTCCCAATTTATTATATACACAACCTACTATTCGATCTGGGGCGTTGGTAACCTTACGTAAGTCACAAAACAATGGTCAGTATCACTCAAATGCTTTTTTGGATGAAATTGTCAAATGATATAATATATTCTTTTGATTCTGTATTTGAAAGTATAGCATTTTCAAAAGAATACAATATAACACTAAATGATCCCTATATTTTTTAACAATACATCTGGGCCATCTAGTGGTTTCATTTTAAATCATAGGTTATTTTGACAGTGACAGAGCTGTTTCCCGCTCGAAATCACAGAAAGTCAATATCATACATCCGCGGAACGAAATATGTCACTTTACGCTTGAACAAAACTTATTTCCAAAATGAGTGCTGTGTAGCCCAAACAGTGCGTTTTTTGAAAATAAGTTTTGCCCAAAATGAAGCGCCTGCTGTAAGCAAATTTGTGCAAAAAGTTCGTGAAATTGAGACTCAATTCACGAACGTCAACTCGCCATCGATCTCAACAGCTCAACATTTCACTCATTAACCTGAGAAGAATTCTGAATACCTACATGGAACAAATTTAATTTTGCTCATTTTATTGCATTAAAAGAAACTTATATTAGGTTCACCCTTGTACCATAAATTGAAAAAAAAATTCAGCCAACCGGATATTATTATTGTAAACCAAGAAGAATTAAACGATTTTTTCTTTTTCAAATTCAATTTTTCCTTTGTTCACAAAATCACGTGTGGACTCGTTAATTTTCTTTATTTAAGTGAAGTTGGCTCTCTTTCGAGCGCTGTCATAAGCGAGAGGTTACATTTCCTATCTCTAAACCTACCGATAGATGGCGGTATACTACTTTAAAGGACAAGTTACATTATTTGGTATCTTATAGCTTCGGCCAATCTACATAACAATCGAATTTGATACATGTTATCTACAGTTACATTTTTGCTTAAGAAACTAACTTATCAACTACCCCAGTGTTGCTTTGAATACTGCTTTCAATTTCATCATAATTTTTACTATCAACCCACTTCCGCATGCGAGCGGCTTCAATATGTTATTGTACGGCCGCTGTTTTATTTGACAGTTCTCAACATCGCGAACTACATATCGGTCATTTCCCAATACTTTACCGACTACATACCGACCTCGATATTTCGGAATCAGTTTCTTGTAAAGTTGCAAACTTCATCCCTCATATTCGGGAACCAATAATGCCGTTGCAAACTCTCAACCGTCTTATCGACACCTAAATGACATAACTTCTCATGCATTAACCTAATAACGTTTTCCTCCATCTCACTTCCTACGTATAACAACCGTCTACCTCTTTCGGTTACCTTAAACACAAGACCATCTTTCATCTCAAACCCATCTACAGGGCCGTCCTCTAATTTATCACGAACCTTCACAATAGCCGTTTTTTATTATCAGCGTGATCTGATCCGGATCAGATCATGAAAATAAAACAAACTGGATCATTGATTGAGTTGTGGCAACACACATATAAAATCCAATACCAATTATGACAAATTTCGTATTGCTACCAGCCATCTTGCAGCCACACGGTACAATGTGACGTCACAATGCGATGATTTTTCCATTGCACTTGCTCATATTTGAGTTTGACATTTCGATTGTTGTGTCGGGGTGTTACCATATGGATACAAATCTGCATACATTTAGCATTGAATATTTTTTTGGGGAAACTATGTTCAAATGTTATGTTCAAATATGCATCATAATTAACCGTATTGTACTGCTAATATTTCCATTTATATTTCTGTGCTATATAGCGAAACAAAACATCTCGAAAGTCGGAGTAGTAACTTATTCGAATTTGAAAAAATGCTAATTGATTTTATGTGTTGTTAATTGTGGTTCACATTTTGGTCTGGCAACATTACTGTGTGGCTATAATTTACAGGGACACCAACCTTTAGTGAATGAAATAAACAACGCCACGAAACAACAACGAGAAATAGTTGAATTCATTTTCAGATCATATTTCGTGATCTCGATGAAAAGCAGAATCACATGTTGTTGTTGTAAGTGCATGTAAATCGATGATCTATATGGATCATAGCTGATAATAAAAAACGGCTAATGTGTTAATCACGACTCTGGGTGAGTTGAACCCGGAAACAGACCTCATTACCATCAATCGCATGAATGGTGCGACAACAAATATCAGAAGGCATCTCGTCATCCCAAATGTCCGAATCAACGATGACTAAAACGTCATTGGAACAGCTGGGCTCATTCATGGGCCCGAAATTTCTCTCAGGATTTGGATGCAACCGACTCAAAGCATCTACATTCTACATGTCCCATAGCAACGCCATGGCGATGTTGCAGGGTGTATTCATAGGCTTGCAACTCAAGCAAATCCTAGCAATCCTGGCGTTCATCTGCTTGCGTTCCAACGTCAACTTAAGTGAATTGCAATCAGTAACGATTTTAAACTTTATCCCTAAAAAAACTTTATCTCTAAATAAACCCGAAAGCGCCTAAGGGCATACACAATAGCCAACGCCTCCAACTCGAAACTATGATATCGCTGTTCAGCTGGGGATGCCGTTTTCGAAAAGAATGAAGTAGGAGGAAACTTCCCATCACTTTGCCGCTGCATAAGTACTGCCCCGAACCCTATTGAGCTGGCATCACAATGCAACTCGGTCTCCTTCGTCGGGACATAAATCGCCAAAACTGGACTGTTTATCAACTTATTCTTTAAGACATTGAAAGCATCTACACGCTCGGCAGTCATGGAAAAAGGTATCTCTTCACGGGTCAACTCCGTCAATGGTTTGGCCATTTTACTATGACCCTCAACAAACATTCGGAAATAGCTAAACATGCCCAACACAGTACGCAACTCCTTTAAGTTACGAGGCGGCTGCAATCTTTTTATTGCTTCAATGTGGTCATCATTCGGGCGGATACCGTCTGACGTAACCGAATAACCAAGATATTCTATCCTATTGTAAGCAAACTTGCATTTGGATAAACGCAGAACTAAACCCTTCTCCTTCATGCGACGCAAAACCTTCTTCAATAACTGGACATGTTCATCCAAAGTTACAGTGGCCAAAACTATGTCATCGATGTAGACCGAAATCTGCCCAGAAGAAATCAAATCAGCAAACATTTCACATATATATCGCTGATAAACTGCAGGGGCATTTTCAAGCCAAACGGCATTCGTATATACTCGAACTGGCCATGCGGCACAACAAAAGATGTATATCTATATTGAATCGAGTCTGGTGCCATAGCTACATGAAAAAAACCATCTCGTAGGTCTAATGTGGAAAAGTATTTTTTTCCCCCAAAATATCCTTGGCATTCCTCTATGAACGGTAGCGGGTAATTATCCCTAGCTGTTACCTTATTAAGCGTCCTAAAATCAACGCACATACGAAGCGCACCCGATTTTTTTTTTACCAGGACTACTGCAGATGCATATGGAGATTGGCTTGGCCTAATGACCCTCTGTTTTAACAATCTGTCTAATATCTTTTGTACCTCTATTCTCTCAAAATATGAGAGACGTCTGGGACAAGTGTGAAATGGCGTCTGATTTTTCCTAATTTTCATTTCGAAGTCATGAGGCTTAATATCTATACCTGCGGGACACAAATATTGTTCATAAATGGTACGACTAATAGCGTCAATATCTTGCTTCGTTAGTGACTCATTGATAGTTAACAAAACAGCTCTTTTTCAACATTGTCGCTCAATTCGACTGTGTGCACCTCGGGACAAACCAGAATAGCTTCTTTAACATTTACACTATCACAACTGTCAAACAACAGGGACGACTCAACTTTGGCATCATGGGGCTTCTTAACGGTTATAGTTTCTATTGGTGGGGGTTCACCTGATTTGACGCAAAAATACGAACTTTTGTTAAGAATGTTTTTATTGGCCATATCGCTGCTTACATGAGCAAACTTTTTATTCAACTGACATAATTCAATGTTATATTTTCTTAAGAAATCTCTACCCAAAATAAGTGGAATATTTGTTTGTTCATCAGGAAGTATTATTAATTTATGCTTAAGGCACATCTTTCTAAATCGTATAGTACAGTCGATACAACCAAATGACATAAGGGTTTGGTTCCCCAATCCACGAATCGAAGACTTTTGCTTCTTAAGAAAAAAGCGTTTGTTGATTGATGAGTAACGTACAAAACTAACCGGACTACCGGTATCAAACAGAGAAAGGACATTCGTAAAATTTCGTTCGTCAGCAGATTCAGAATTGAAAGCAACACTTACCCAATTAACAGCACCCACTACATCTACTTCAGCAACCCCAGCATCTAATGCATCTACTTCACGATCAGCAACCTCAACAGCAGCAGGCAGATTTCGACGGATCAGGAACTTTGACGGATTCGGGCAACGTCTGTGGTCATGGCCCATTTTCCAACACTTGAAGCATGAGCACGGCGGACGTACTTCATATGGGCACTTGCTTTGGTAGTGCCCCATCTTGCTGCAGTTGAAACATCGAATTTGTTCAGTGTCCCTCTGCAGCGACAGCAGACCGCATCTGTGGGCGAGGTTGGATTGCAGCCAGTTGTTTGATGTGATCTGTGATGCGCTCCCGACGTATTCCCACCGCTACCTTCAGTTGTTCGATTGTAGATATACCACTTAACAGCAAAACAGCGTCCTCAGGTGGTAGATGCATCCCATCTACGATTATGCCCACTATTTCATGTTCTCGAAGTTGACTATGTTTTGCCAAACCGTTCATTATAAGTACATAATGGTGCATTTCCTCAGTGTTTCGATTCCATTTACGCCTTCGAAGACGATTGATTGTCTCGGTGTATCACGTGGTCAAATTCTTGGATCAAAACTGCTCTTAAACCGCAAAAATCTCGTACATCACTCTGGTTGGCACAGTCAGCGGCAGCATCTGTCAACAAACTGCGTAGGCAGATATATTTAAATGCGTCATCACATTTGTATGTTTTGCAAATCTGTTCCAGGTCGTTGATGAAATGTTTGACGTCATAGCCCGACGTGCGGTCACCGCAAAACTTTGGTACCACCCACACGATGTCTTCCACTCGAGCACGGCTTACAGGTTCAGGTGACATTTGCTCTAGTTGGCGAGTGAGCTGAATGAGCTCCTGTTTCCTGCGAAGTATGGTCAACTGTTGCTCCAAAGCAGCCAGCTCAAAATCGGCAGCGTTTGGTATTAAGTCTCTCTGTGCAGCGGGCATATTGGTGGTGCAAGCGGTGGCCGTACTCAAAGCAAATGTCTCGGCAGCATCTGGAACACTGGGTATTGCAAATACATCGGGGTCAGTGGTAGCGATGGGCGCAGCAGTGGCCTTACAGACATTAGAGGCATAAGTGGCAGCAGTAACAGCAGTAGAAGCAGTGGCAGCAGCAACAGCGGTGGAAGCAGAAGCAATGGTAACAGCGGTATCAGCAGAGGTAACGATAGTAGCACTAGCGGTAGTAGCAACAGCAGTAGTAACAACAGTAGTAACAGCTGTGACGGGCACGGTGTCATTGGCAAGAATTTCTGCATTGCGACACCAGACGTGTTTGTGGAAGTAGCATCTAGAGAATGACCTACCTCTGGGCACAACTCCTCATCAGTTTCAGACAGCGGTGTTGGCAATCCATCATCTTTTTGCATCGGTTGAGTATGGTATTCGCTCGTCAGTGTGGAATCCAGCAGCGCCCGTAGTTGAGACACGGTAGCAGATGCAGGAAATTCCACATCATGGCCTCGTAATGCTTCCATCAAATCGGATTTGTTTAGTTTTGGCATTACAAAATATTTTACGAACAACACCACATGTGATGTTGTAAACCAAGAAGAATTAAACGATTTTTTCTTTTCCAAATTCAATTTATCCTTTGTTCACAAAATCACGTGTGTTTAAGTGAGCTCTTTCGAGCGCTGTCATAAGCGAGAGGTTACATTTCCTATTTCTAAACCTACCGATAGATGGCGGTATACTACTTTAAAGGACAAGTTATATTTTTGGTATCTTATATTTCTTTCTTTAAATTTTATTTCATTAGGACAAAAACCTCTTTTTCGTTCTTCTTTTTCTTTGTATAAATACGCACAGCGAATAAAGCTCAAAAACTTTGTATTTGAAACCCAAAGAGGAAACACCGTCTTTGATCTTCGCTTTCGCTCTCGGTCAACTTCAAGGTTACCAAGTGGTCATAATAGTTGCAGTTTCGGTAATTCCTTTGTGGTTCCTCAATAGCTAAATAAAATAGCATCGTCAAAAATTGGTTAATGATCACAACCCAGGATCAGCTCCTTAATCGAAGGATTCAGGTTAGTGACTTAGAAAACACTTCGGTCGTACATTTTGGCGCCCAACGTGGGGCATTTTTCGGATTGCCTAAGAAAAATCGTTAACATTGACATTGTAGTTTTGATATACAAATCAATCCAAAGAACAAAAAACATTTCGAAAGTGAACATAAAAACATTAAAGACATAATAAAATAGTGAAAAAGTGAGTCGCGTTCGGTAGTCGGTATCGCGGAGGTGCAGAAAAGTGCGGAGAAACACAAGGAGCACAAAAAGAGCAGAGAAAATCAACAGAGCATCGGAAGGAGAACTTGGAAGCTAGACCAGACACCAGACACATAGCTGCGCAAAGTACAGGGAACGATAAGTATTCCTCCCTGAACAGGTATGTTGGTATTATTTCAAGTAGTAGAATGTGCGTTGATCTTAAAAAACGTTGATTTATCATCTAAAAACACATACATAATTCATGCAAATTAACATAAAACGCACCTTCAACGTACGTGGAGAAATAGTGCATGCTAAACATTAAAATCCTACATCAAAATCATTATTATAATTGCTGAAACAACATATAAAATTAAACACATTATCATCACATAAAGAGAAATCACTTTCATCTCATAAAAGCGCTTATCGTCAGAGTAGAAGACCAAAATTATAATCCACAGTGATCGTGGCTTAGAAAAGTTACGTTCCAAACTTTCATCTATTTTCTTTCATCGATTATTCGCAAAAAGTTTTCGCTCAAACATCTACCATTTCTGCTCTTAGCACTTTCACCCAACCATCCACTCGTTCGCTCGATCGTTTTCGCTTTCCATACTCACTCAACTCTCATTAGTTCGGTTTTCGGTTACAACAGGTTCCACACTCATTTGAAACACATTTCGTCGCGTTTGTTAGCAACTCCAACAACATTCAATAGTTTGGCAACATCGACTTTTCAACATTGCATTGGTTGGAAGTAAAAACTCGTCAAACATCGTCACTGAGAACAAGCATTGTATATAGACACTATAGTCATTGTATATAGACACTATAGTACTATCATTGTATATAGACACTATAGTACTATCATCCCGTCGCATTGAATTACGCGTCTTCGACGATCCAGGTGGCGCGTCAGTTGATTTAGTTTGTACACTGCCAACTCCGAGCATTGGGGAAGTGTGTATAGAGAAAACCAAAAGAAACAAACCAAAGTCAAACTGGTATGCCTGTTCTCTTTCTTCATTCATATCGCCTTTCCCATTCGGCAGTACACAATTATTTCTGATGTGATTGTGATGTGATGTAACAGGGTAGGGAACTGCATTTGGTTTTGTTTTCTTATAGAAGAGAGGAACGAAGGAAAGGAGATGCAATATTATGACCAAGATAAATCAATAGCATGGTGTAGATGTAGAATACGATGGTGCGATGGTGTAGGATTTGTGTTTTATGAGAGGGGGACGATGCAAGGGGTGATCAGTTGGGAGAGACAAATTGAATAAAAACTGAATTTGGCTTTCTTTCTGTCATTGCAGAAGATTTGATGATTGGGCATAATATAATGTAGACTCTCACTATTATGCCTATATTTTTGTCAAATATGCATCGATTTAAGTGATTCTTTTTTTAATTGATTCAAAAATATTATATGTGTTTACTTTATGGAGTAGGTATATAATGTAGAAAGATTTTATGTCTGTACAACGAGCTGCTAACTATTATATCTACTACATTTATCTCTATATAAAAATCAATTGGTGTGCGCTAGTCTCGTAAAAGTCGAAAAAAGTCTAGAGGCTAGGAATTTGGATAGTTATTTTTTTCTTTTGTTAGTCTTGATTCAGGGTTTGGCATAAAAGAAAATTGGGAAAACCCCAAATTAAAAGCCGAATGTAATCATTTCGATAAAACACCTAGCGAATTCAATTTGAAGAGAACGCAGCCTTGCTTGCGTTATTTGGGGTTACCTGCCGAATGCTGCCATCTCTGGTCTGGCGATAAATCTGAGCAATTCGATTTTCTTGAGTTCGCTCAACAACCCTATATAAGGACGTAGAGGGTATAATTGTAAGAAATCCCGAACCAGCTATTTAGTATACCTAATGTTTGACATAATTGTCTATTCTCCCTTATAGGAATTACCAAATGACTGGTTTAGTGCAGCTATGTTAAAGACATTAACAAATTGTCTTACATATCTTATTCCCTTTGATTTTTATTTTCCCTCACTTTCGTGTGATCGTTGATCAGTTGTTAGGAAACGGGCTTAGATTTTCCGTTATGGGCTGTGCGTTGATGACTTAGTTATTTAAAACAAACACCAGCTTACTTAATTTCGTAACAAGTTTGTAAATATTCGTTAATTCCATACATACTATAATCCATATTTCAAATTTATAGAGATGAGTAGGTTGATTGCTGCAATAGCACTCAGCGTAGCACTGCGAACTGCGTATAGCTGCTCAACTATCATCTTAATATGGTTATGGTGGTTTTCATCCCAAAAGTAGGAAAGACCTCCCAGAGACTCCCCAACTACTTCAGACCAATTAGTCTGTCCTCCACCTTCACATTAAATACACTGTTGACCGATCATTGATTTCAAGCCTTCAACATGCCTGACAAAAGGGAAAGTCAATCGAAACTGCTTTTCACACGATTGTTGGAACGATCGAGAGGTCCCTTTCACTCATGGAATGGATGTCTTTCTTGATATACAGGGGCCCTTTAACAATATTGAGACTCGATCGATTATTCAAGCCTTAGACAAGCTCATATGTAATCGGAGAATCAATCTGCCGCGTAAACACCCACATTCTTACAAAAAGGATGGTAAGGGCTACATTTGCCAGCTGCGCTGTCGAAAAAGTTATGCACCCACGCACCCCCCAAGGTGGAGTGCTATATCCATTGTTATGCATATAGTTGTTAACCCTAAATTAATAAACTATATTCATTGTTATATCGTTAAAAAACATACCTCTGTGAGGCCCCTTACCTTTAAAGTTATCTTATTTACTCTCTATACAATTGTTTTGCCAAAGCTCAATGGCACTCCACTCGAGTTTGTTAGCAACGCTAAATATATGGGGCGGAAGCTGGACACTGGACAGAAAGCTTTTATGGAGAGAAAATATTGCCGAACGAGCTAAGAAATCCCTAGTGGCTCAATACACCTGTAAAAGGGCTATCGGCACTAGATGGGGTCCTTCTTTTGAGTTAATTTATTTTATTTTATTTTATTTAAGTAGATATTCGAAGGCTTACACATTAAGATAATATTATCTTTTAAAATAGTGATAAGCTAAGTAATGAATTTAAAAGAAACAATGATTACTACCTTTAAACGAGAATAATAACAATTAAAAATATAAATATAAATATAAACGGCCGATTGAAGTTTACAAAACAAAAGGAAAGTTGGTACATAAAAATATAAAATAACAAGAAACAATTACAAGGAAAACAAAATTAGATACATATTACTTAGTTAAATATAAATTAATATAAAATAAAATATAAATTAATTAATAATTGGCCGACAAGTAAGATTTTAATACGGTTGAAAATCTCTTTTTCTGTCTTATTTCTCTGATGTGGCGAGGGAGGGAGTTCCAGAGTCTAGTGGCATTAACAAAAAATTGACGTTCGGACGTTAAACAAGAATAGCGCGGGGATAAAATTTGTCTAGTCCTGATAGATGTACAAAACGTTAGTCTGTTAAAAAGGTTGCGGGGTTGACGTGTATAAATTATGTGATGCAGCATTAATATGGTACGGTACTGTAAAAGTCTGTCAAACGTGATATTACAGATCCGGTAAGAGAAGTGTGAAATGTGGTCGTATCTTCGAAGACCGAAGATATATCGAGCAGTATTGTTATAAGCAACGTTAAGTTTCCGATTACTAATCGAGTCGCACTTACCGAAGACTTCGCAGCCGTAAGTTAAAATTGGAGTAATTAAGGTTTTAACTAAAAGAGCTCGCGTTTTTATGGGAGTATAGTATTGGGTCGCCCAAAGAGAACGAAGAATACCATAAACTTTGCCAACTGTGAGGTTAATGTGATCACTCCAAGTTAACGTTTTGTTAAAAAGCATACCCAGATTTTTTGCGGTGTCAACATATTCGATCGCACCATCATTAAGGTTGATAGGTGGAAAGATTGATGTGCTTAACTTTTTCCTTGATATGACAATACATTTAGATTTTTTAGGGTTACTGACAACTGACGCAGTGGTCGATTTGGTCGGTTGAACAACTCATGTGTAGCTGAGTATCGTCAGCATACATTTCAACGTAGGAGCTAGTGACGATGGAAGGCAACTCATTAACATACAGGGAAAAGAGAAGGGGTCCTAAAATGGAACCTTGAGGAACTCCGCATGTGTTGGGAAGAAAGTCTGACATTTTATTGTTCACAAACACAGCCTGATGGCGATCAACAAGGTATGAAGATACTAGACACACAGCAGAAGACGAGAAGTTGTATTTAGTTGCAAGCTTATTGCATAGTATTGCGTGATTGACGGTGTCAAATGCCTTTGAGAAGTCAAGGAGCACTAGAAACGTGACATGATTTTTATCTAATTGTTGTCTTATGTCATCAACCACAGTTAAAAGTGCAGTGGTACAGCTATGCTTAGCACGGAAACCGGACTGATGAGAACTCAATAGATTATTCGCAGTAAGATACCTATTTATTTGCTTCTGCATGATTTTTTCAAATACTTTAGAGAAAAAAGAAAGTATAGAAATTGGACGAAAATCTTTACCTGTACGACTCTTGGGAACAGGTAGGATTTTAGATCTCTTCCACACTGAAGGAAATACACCTGTTGTTAGGATGTGGTTAAAGGCGTGCGTGATATAAGGTAGTATGATGGGCAGAATAACCTTAACAAACTTAGGGTGAATATCATCAACTCCAGCAGAGTTGGATTTGATAGAGAGTAAACTCTCAACTACATCTGCATGTTCCACATGGGAAAACCCGAAAGCTTCATAGGAAGAAATGGTGCTGTTGTTGTTGATATTCGAAACATGCGAGGTAGATGAAACAGTAGGATGAGTGCAAGACACAAAGGATAGATTAAGTTCGTCACCGTCAACATTATCAAGGAGGCTGCTCTGTTGCTTTCCTACACCAATTTGCTTCAAATTCTTCCACAGCTGTTTTCCAGTGAATGATGCGTTTAAGCGTTCAGAGAAAAAGCGTTTTTTTGCAGCGCGAATTTTGCAAACCACGATATTACGGAGAGTACGGTATGACCTGTGGTGATCTTCTATTCGGAAGCGCTTCCATTGATTATACGCTTCGTCACGCCTTTCCATTAGCTCGCGGATATCATTTGTAAACCATGAGTTACCAGTATGTCTTACTACTTTAGTTTTAAGTGGCACGTGAATATTAAAAAGCTGATTAACATTAGTTTGTATGAACTCAACTTGTTGATTTGAAGAAGACATACAATATATTAGGTCCCAGTTAATGCTGCGCACATCACGTTCTAAAGCCAAGTAGTCAATGTGTCTAAAATCTCTAAACTCGAATGAATTAGGTAATTCCTGATATTTAAAATCGAAGGTAAGATAGATCAGATCGTGTTTTGAGAACCCCGGAGCTGACAATTGATCATAGAAGAGCGCCTTTGTGGCTTCACTAACAAAAAAAACATCAAGTAACGTGCTACAAGTATCTTTAAAGTGAGTAGGTGTGGAAGAATTAACGGGAAAAAGATTAAGTGAACACATACTATCGATCAAATTTCGTTCTGACAAGAGATCACTATTTATGTCTCCACATACTATGACGTTGGGCGAAGTGACAGATATTTCTTCTAACAAGGACGTAAGGTGACAAAGGTTAACATTCTTATTTGGTCTGTAAACCACTCCGAGTAGAACTGTATCGGCATCACTTGTTAGATCCAGAAACAAAAAATCTATTTCACTATTAACTTTTGACTTACTGTTTATTTTAACATTACGAAATATACCATTTCTAATATAAATAGCGACTCCACCACCAACACGACCGACTCTGTCACCACGAAAAATGTTATAACCTTCCATACCATACAATTTATCGTTCAAATCAGAGTCTGAAGGAAACCAGGTTTCTGAAACACAAATAATATCGACCCCAGAACCTACAAACAGATAACGAAACTCATCTATTTTTGGACAAAGACTTTGTGCATTAATATGGCAAATCTGAAGGCCATTCTTTAGCTTGGAAAATACCTTTATCATGGAACTCAATATTGTATAACCACCAGTTGCTGGAGATGGAGAATCCCCCCGCTGACTGGCCGAGTTTCGGCCCAATAAATTTAACATATTATATAAAAAAGGGGAGATAGAGAGAGAAAAAGAGATGTAGCAAAACAAATAGCGAATAAAATAGAGTTTATATTGAGATTTAAACAGATAAAATTAAGAAAAAAAATTAAATAAATGAGTAAATATAGTAAATAATTTAAGATTGAAAAATATAGCAAAGACCAAAGAAGGATATTAAGAAAAGGTAAGAGAAAAAGATGAAACTTTAGGACTAAAATAAAAAAGATGTTACAAAAAGAAAAAAGTATAATATAAAAAAAAAATAAAAAATAATAAATAAATATAAAAAAGTATAAAGTTGGCCGCTATTGTTTCCTCAGATCGATCGAAGAGCTTTTTGAGCTTTCGCTTCCATTGATGATGTTGACAAGGTTGTCCAAGTTTTCAACAGCACAAGCTTTTCCATTTGCATTCGGCTTAACGTACACAATTCCCCGGGAAGAATACACAGCCACCAATTTCTTTTCTTTTTTGTGGCAGAGAGCACGTTGCATTAACAGATGATTGTGTTTAGTGAGAGCTTCGTGAATGTGTATGTAAACGTCAGATTTTATTCCAATGTCACGCAGCCGAAGTGGTCCATTTTTTTGTTTACAATGGGAGGTGATCGATTTTAAAATAAAGTTTTTTTCATATGCGGATTGAAACTTAATCAGAATTGGTGGATTACGTGTGTTATTTTTTGGTCTAACCCGATAAATGTTTTTAAGAGTAGGGGCTTGTACATTGATAGTGCTGCAGAGATGGTTAAAAAGAGATGGCAAGTTTTCGTCACGCTCAGAAGGTACGCCATACAGAAGGGCATTGGCGGCGATTGATTTGTTCTCCTGCACCTCGATATATTGTTTTAGTGAATTGACTTCGTTTTTAAGAGTTTCTACAGAGCATTGATTTTTTTCGAGATGTATGACTCTTTCATCAATATCGGCAATACTTCGCTTGATGGCATCAACCTCTTTCTCAATTTTGTTAAAAATCCTCTGTTCCGACTCTACCAGCTTCGAAGACAGCAGATTTACGATAAACTCGCTTTGTTTCAACAGCTTTGCATCCAGACTTTCCATGCAAGATGACAGGGGGTTTTCAATTGGATCGCAAGAGTTACTTTGTGGTTGTTCGGACATTGTAGAGGGCGGCGAGATGAGGGGAAGTTGCACTTGACACTGGGTGGTTACTTGATGTAGTTTTGGTGAGGCATCAGGGGGGTAGACAATGGGCGATGACACTTTGCACTGACGAGCTTTTGGCGAACGGAGCATTATTAAGTAGGAACTATCGGTTTTTATGTTTTTGGTTACACAAAAGAAAAAGTGGTATGAGATTTCTGCAGATTAATGAATGAATACATCAACTGACTGTTAAAAACACGGAATTGAATTTATTATTAGTTACACTGTTTATAACACTTGCTAATGACCATAGATATAACCAGTTAAATAAGAAATAACAATAATCAACGGAGAAGCGGAGAAAACACGTCTAATCGGTAGATTTCATTCTACAAAACCAATATAATGCATTGGCTTTATACTGCGGTTATAAGACTGATTATTCTATAC
Source organism: Cheilosia scutellata (assembly GCA_955612985.1). NCBI lineage: Eukaryota > Metazoa > Arthropoda > Insecta > Diptera > Syrphidae > Cheilosia > Cheilosia scutellata. The sequence continues at coordinate 77,258,519 of OY015312.1, forward strand.
GATATCGTTGTGTGGTGGGAACAAAAGTTCCAATCTATATGTCTTACAGAAGACTAAGCGCTTGGCATGCTTGTGCACCACGGGCGCACTAAGGACATCTCCAACCGCCGCTCCACAAACCATGCACAATTACTTCGTCAGTAAAGAATATTCCACAAACGTGGCAATTAGATTAAGGAAGGGTAAACACTGGAGAGGGAAACCGAATGGACACGCCAACATCTTTCTACAGACGATCCCCTTGCCTATTATAGGTACTACCGATTAACTGCCTACGAAAATCAACTTCGAAAAAGGCTTCACCCATGAAATGCCGGACAGGAATCAATGGAATCAAAAAGATCAAAAGAGCTTCTTCTTCGACTTAAAAGATCCAGGATCTCGAAAGTCGTTAATGTCTTCTCCGGGCACTGCATATTAGGCAGATACGCTGCAAAGGCTCGGTCTGCCATACAACGACTTCTGATGCAGAAGCTGCAGAGATGAAGAGGAGAACGAGTACGTCACTCACTTTCTTTGTAGTTGCCCTGCACTGGCCAATCTGAGAAAGGACCACTTAAGAAACTATTTTCTCAATGATCTCAGTGATCTAGGTAACACCAGCGCCGCTAAGATTCTTAGTTTTATAACCGGTAGCAAACTAGCAAATGGTTTACATAAGTAGCCAGTAAAGGAAAGGCTCCCTAAATCGCAGTGATATGCACAAGCGGCCGACTAACGGCCTAAATGTTTCTCTCACCGAGAGCCACACTAACTAATTAACTAACTATCATCTTAATATATTTCATAATTAATAGATATAAATTTGGACTGTAAACAATATCTTTTTCATACTACATACCTACATTATGAGAAAATTGAAAAATGGGATCGTTCTAGGTACGTGATTTTATTTCCTAAGATTCAACCAAACTTCCCCACTAGTACACCTACCAATCCTACCATGCACTTCACATGCTCACCCACCCCATAACTTTCAAATCATCATAACCTACCCTTGACACCTAAGTCCAAAAGCCACACCATGACACCATCACTGCTGCCCATAAATCGAAGAAATACAAAATATTGTAAAGAATCTGCGATTTCATATTTTCCTACAAAACAACAATTCCAATCGTCATCTCATCACTCATTCATCACACTCGTTACGCTAAAAGTACACTTCGCCTACCTACACACCACCACTGCTAACTACATACGAGTATAGGTATATGCGAAAAATACCCGATCATTCACTTTATTTTCCTTTGTATATTCCACTTCCACCACAACCATTATGCTATCGGTGGAGAATAAAAGACAACAGAAAAAATAATGGTTCTGTCTCTTTCATCCGCATGTTGTCAATGAGACGAATAAGAAAAGAATAATTTCGTTTCAAATAATCAAAGACAACTACCATGTTCGATGTGAGTAGTTGGTCTTGGAAGTGGTTGGTGGCGCTAGTGCATAAATGCGAAGTGATAGTACTATAGTGTCTATATACAATGGTACTATCATCCCGTCGCATTGAATTACGCGTCTTCGACGATCCAGGTGGCGCGTCAGTTGATTTAGTTTGTACACTGCCAACTTCGAGCATTGGAGAAATGTGTATAGAGAAAACCAAAAGAAACAAAATAAAGTCAAATTGGTATGCCTCTTCTCTTTCTTCATTCATATCGCCTTTCCCATTCCGCAGTACACAATTATTTCTGATGTGATGTAACAGGGTAGGGAACTGCATTTGGAAAGGAAAGGAGATGCAATATTATGAGCAAGGTAAATCAATAGCATGGTGTAGATCAGGGATGCCAACCCTACAGAATTGTCTGTATATCTACAGAATTTTTACCTTGCCTACAGAAATACAGAAATCAAACGAAAATATACAGAAATTTCAGATTCCAGTAAAAAAGTGTATATAAAACAATACTGGTACATACTATGATTTCAAAAGAATGATATTACATGAAATGTTTTAAGATTTAAAAAAGAAAATTGGCGAGGAAAGTGTAAATAGAGTAGGTACTGCATCGCTAATCCGAATCAATTATTGCAAGGGTATATTCAGATCGTACATACAGGACGAGAAAGGGAAATAGTATGTTGATTGATGACTTATGCAGTTATGCTTCATTCATTCAAAAAATTAAAGTAAAAGCCAACATGATAGTGAAAATCAATGCAATGTTGAATGTAGGTATATTCTTTATTTATAATTCGAATTACAAAAACCGGAGAATGTTTATTGAATGTTCGGATAAGCGCCATATTCGGATTAAAGGTGATTCGGATTAGCGAAACATTACTGTAAATTATAACTAAAAATAAGATGAGTTTAGTGAAGATTGTACCGAACGAACGACTCCAAAAAACAAGCAAATTGCGAGACAGACAAATATATCTATATATCAATCTTCCAATTTTGGGAAACTGAAGCCAAATATAAGGCGCTATCTACGATCGTAGCAAAGCGATGCTAAGCGATTTTCAACAATTAAAATCTGGTTATGCACTATTCCTAAATACCTCAATTTTGGTACGATATGAATCTGACTGTATTTTTGAAAGATTATGGGGAGTATTGCAAATAATGACATTACCATAATCTTCATCGGATCATGTACAAGTGGCCAATTTTTTCAGATATTTCTATAGGTATTCAATTTAGAAAAAGGTGATCCAACTAGGTTGTTACCATTTCGTAGTGTAGAGTGCAAAATTTAGAGCGCCTGTTTTTCTAATAAATGCTATTAAACAATACGTTCATTGTTTGTCACGCAAAATAGCTCCTGTGTCGGACAATTTAAACTTAATACAATTAAAAATCTATGTTTAATGGCACCCAAAATTCACATTTTAAACACTTTTAATACCTATGTTAAAAAAAAGTCTGGATTTCTACAGAATTTCGTCAAGCATAAATACAGAATTGTACAGAATTTTTATCTTTCATCTACAGACTTTTGAAAATTAGGGTTGGCATCACTGGTGTAGATGTAGAATACGATGGTGCGATGGTGTAGGATTTGTGTGTTATGAGAGGGGGACGATGCAAGGGGTGATCAGTTGGGAGAGACAAATTGAATAAAAACTGAATTTGGCTTTCTTTCTGTCATTGCAGAAGATTTGAGGATTGGGCATAAAATAATGTAGACTCTCACTATTATGTCTATATTTTTGTCAAATATGCATCGATTTAAGTGATTCTTTTTTTAATTGATTCAAAAATATTATGTGTCTACTTTATGGAGTAGGTATATAATGTAGAAACTTTTTATGTCTGTACAACGAGCTGCTAACTATTGAATCTACTACATTTATCTCTATATAAAAATCAATTGGTGGCCGAAAAATCGAAAAAAAAACTGAATTTCCATTTTGTATGGGAATTAAACCACCAATGATCGCAAAACTCGAAAGTCACCGAACCGATTGAGCTCAAATTTCCAAGCAGTCTTTGAAGTTGCTGTGAAGTTTGGGCAAATTAGACAATGCAAAAGAAAAAAATAAATTTCAAACGCTTTTCTTCGACTGCCATCTCTGGTCTGGAGATAAATCTGAGCAATTCGCTTTTCTTGAGTTCGCTCAATACCTAGCCCTTTATAAGGACGTAGAGGGTATAATTGTAAGAAATCCCGAACCAGCTAGGTATTTAGTATACCTAATGTTTGACATAATTCTCTATTCTCCTATTCTCCCTTATAGGAATTACCAAATGATTGGTTTAGTGCATCTATGTTAAAGTCATTAACAAATTCTCTTACATATCTTATTCCCTTTGATTTTTATTTTCCCTCACTTTCGTGTGATCGTTGATCAGTTGTTGGAAAACGGGCTTAGATTATCCGTTGTGGGCTGTGCGTTGATGACTTAGTTATTTAAAACAAACACCAGCTTACTTAATTTCATAACAAGTTTGTAAATATTCGTTAATTTCCTACATACTATAATCCATATTTCAAATTTATAGGGATGAGTAGGTTGATTGCTGCAATAGCACTCAGCGTAGCACTGCGAACTGCGTATAGCTGCTCAACTATCATTTTAATATGGTTATGGTGGTTTTCATCCCAAAAGCAGGAAAGACCTCCCAGAGACTCTCCAAGGACTTCAGTCAGACCAATTAGTCTGTTCTCTTTCTTCTGGAAACTCTCGAGAGTATCATCGACCTTCACACTAAATACACTGTCACTGAAAGCCAATCGAAACTGCTTTTCACACGATTGTTGGAACGATCGAGAGGTCCCTTTCACTCAAGGGATGGATGTCTTTCTTGATATACAGGGGCCCTTTAACAATGTTGAGACTCGATCGATAATTCAAGTCTTAGACAATAGACAAGCTTATAATCGGAGAATCAATCTGCCGCGTAAACACCCACATTCTTACAAAAAGGATGGTAAGGTCTACATTTGCCAGCTGCGCTGTCGAAAAAGTTATGCACCGACGCACCCCCCAAGGTGGAGTGCTATATCCATTGTTATGCAATATAGTTCTTAACCCTAAATTAATAAACTACATTCATTGTTATATCGTTAAAAAACATACTTCCTTTAAAGTTATCTTATTTACTCTCTATACAATTTTTTTGCCAAAGCTCAATGGCACTCCACTCGAGTTTGTTAGCAGCGCTAAATATATGGGGCTGAAGCTGGACACTGGACAGAAAGCTTTTATGGAGAGAAAATATTGCCGAACGAGCTAGGAAATCCCTAGTGGCTCAATACTCCTGTAAAAGGGCTATCGGCACTAGATGGGGTCCTTCAACCCAATATAATGCATTGGCTTTATACTGCGGTTATAAGACTGATTATTCTATACGGCATCGTTGTGTGGGGGGAACAAAAGTTCCAATCTAAAGGTCTTACAGAAGACTAAGCGCTTGGCATGCTTGTGCACCACGGGCGCACTAAGGATATCTCCAACCGCCGCTCCACAAACCATGCACAACATACTTCGTCAGTAAAGAATATTCCACAAACGTGGCAATTAGATTAAGGAAGGGTAAACACTGGAGAGGGAAACCGAATGGACACGACGCCAACATCTTTCAACAGACGATCCCCTTGCCTATTAGGTACTACCGATTAACTGCCTACGAAAATCATCTTCGAAAAAGGCTTCACCCATGAAATGCCGGACAGAAATCAATGGAATCAAAAAGATCAAAAGAGCTTCTTCTTCGACTTAAAAGATCCAGGATCTCGAAAGTCGTTAATGTCTTCTCCGGGCACTGCATATTAGGCAGATACGCCGCAAAGGCTCGGTCTGCCATACAACGACATCTGATGCAGAAGCTGCAGAGATCAAGAGGAGAACGAGTACTTCACTCACTTTCTTTGTAGTTGCCCTGCACTGGCCAATCTGAGAAAGGACCACTTAAGAAACTATTTTCTCAATGATCTCAGTGATCTAGGTAATACCAGCGCCGCTAACATTCTTAGTTTTATAACCGGTAGCAAACTAGCAAATGGTTTACATAATTAGCCAGTAAATGAAAGGCTCCCTAAATCGCAGTGATATGCACAAGCGGCCGACTAACGGCCTAAGTGTTTCTCTCACCGAGAGCCACTCTAACTAATTAACTAACTATCATCTTAATATATTTCATAATTAATAGATATCTATAAATTTGGACTGTAAACAAAATCTTTTTCATACTACATACCTACATTATGAGAAAATTGAAAAATGGGATCGTTCTAGGTACGTGATTTTATTTCCTAAGATTCAACCAAACTTCCCCACTAGTATCTACACCTACCAATCCTACCATGCACTTCACATGCTCACTCACCCCATAACTTTCAAATCATCATAACTTACCCTTGACACCTAAGTCCAAAAGCCACACCATGACACCATCACTGCTGCCCATAAATCGAAGAAATACAAAATATTGTAAAGAATCTGCGATTTCATATTTTCCTATTTTGTTATCCTCTTAAATATCAACAATTCCAATCGTCATCTCATCACTCATTCATCGCACTCGCCATGCTAAAAGTGCTAACCTACACACCACCTAACCTACACACCACCACTACTAACTACATACGAGTATAGGTATATGCGAAAAGTACCCGATCATTCACTTTATTTTCCTTTGTATATTCCACTTCCACCACAACCATTATGCTATCGGTGGAGAATAAAAGACAACAGAAATAATAATGGTTCTTTCTCTTTCATCTGCATGTTGTCAATGAGACGAATAAGAAAAGAATAATTTCGTTTCAAATAATCAAAGACAACTACCATGTTCGATGTGAGTAGTTGGTCTTGGAAGTGGTTGGTGGCGCTAGCGCATAAATGCGAAGTGATAGTACTATAGTGTCTATATACAATGCTATAGTACTATCACTTCGCATTTATGCACTAGCGCCACCAACCACTTCCAAGCCCAACTACTCACATCGAACATGGTAGTTGTCTTTGATTATTTGAAACGAAATTATTCTTTTCTTATTCGTCTCATTGACAACATGCAGATGAAAGAGAAAGAACCATTATTATTTCTGTTGTCTTTTATTCTTCACCGATAGCATAATGGTTGTGGTTCTTTCTCGCATTGACGCGTAATTCAATGCGACGGGATGTTAGTACTATAGACTCTTTCGACGGGTTGACGCCTTGTCGGGGCGAAAGGGCTTGTAGTAAGTCTACGAGACATGTGGGAGGCGCAAACAACAGAGGGACGGTCGAAAGGTCACCCCTCTGAGTGAGTTGTAGCAAATCAGTTGTCTCTAGACCGAAACTAAGATCACCCCACCTTTAGTTAAGGTGTCCGGGGAGTAAACCCCAGCAAAAATCCCACTTAAGCCAAGGTGTTGAGGCACCCGTGCCGATGGCTGCATGGTCAGCAGGTGGTTAAAAATGCAGATCGCTAACGGTCCCCTCCGATGCCCAGGCAAGGTCGGTTGTATTCAGTGCCTTGTCCCGGTATGTCGGCTCTGCCGGGATGGACAGTTCTTCCGGACATACTCGTGGGAACAAAATTGAACAAACAAAAAATATAAACAAAAAGGATGAAGGGAGAGAGGGTGCGATAAGTACCGAGAGTGAGACGGTGGCCGACACAATACCCGTGGAGCCATACGACCTCACAAAAATCCAAGAGGCTCTGGAAGCCGGAACATCGGATGAGGAGATCTCTAAAGAGGAGGAGGAGAAGCTTCTGGCTGAACCCTCGGACGAGAGACCCCGAAAAGAGAAAGCGAAGGAGAAGAAGGTATCCCCCGGCCTGTTGAGGAAACGGGAATACCTAAAGGCCAAGCACATCTATGGCATCCTCGTCGCTAAAGAGAAGAGCTCTCTTACAGAAAAGGAGCGAGCCTCCCTGGAATGGGCCAGGGACACCATTGCAAAAGACGCTCTTACGAGGCCTGAGCCGATAAGACCGTCCGCTGCTAAGGTGAACAAGAGAGTTGGCTCAAAAGACAAAGCCGACGGCGCAAAACGGCCGAGGGACGATGCCGCTAAGGCAGACCCCAAAGCCCATTGCAGCCATCCAGTGAAGGGGGACGCTAGGACAAAACAAAGGGTGACCGACGATAAGCCGGGCCCGAGTGGACTCCGAAGGAAACCTGCCACTGAGGGGCACAAAAACGAGCTAGCCGCGAAGAGGTTGAGGTCGCCAGAGGACGCCCCCAACGCTCCGAAGAAGGCAAAGCGGAACGAACAGAGCACGGGAAGCCCCAAAAGAACACCCGCGCGGGGAACCGGCCCAAGCGGGAAGTACAGCGAGGTGACTAAGAACCCGCTGCAGTTAGCTGTGGTGGACTCGAAGAAACCAAGCGGTCAGTACTCTGTAGAATGTGGCAAGATAATTGAGAACACGCTAGGTGTGGCGATTATCTCCCACATTCGAGAAAAGACAGGTGCACAGATTCCCGCCTACGGGAAAATGAGATGGTCCAAAGGCATCACTTACATCGACTGCAAGGACCAGGTGTCAAACGATTTTGCGAAGACGGTGCTAAACGGTGCACAACTGTGGAAGGGAGCACTGCTTAAGGCTGTACCCACAGAGGAAGTACCCAAAAAGTCCAAGGGCAGAATCTCTATCCCCGAGATAGGGGTAAAGAAAAACGAGATCCTGAGCATTCTGCAGGCACAGAACCCCCAGATCCCGATGAGGGATTGGGAGATCGTGTCCGAGGAGGAACCAAAGAATGGCGCAAGAGGGTATATCATACTTTTTGATGAACCACCTGCAACATTGAAAAAGGAGATGCAGATGCCGCTATCATTTGCAGCGAGCGAGGTGACCCTCAAGCTCCTAAAGCGGACTGCAGACAACCCAAAGGAGACTGAGACGGTGGAGGTGACGGCTACGACCAGTGATGAGAGTAGTGCAAATAAACCTACACCACAGTAAGGCCGCCTCAGGCAACTTGAAGCTTCTCCTCGAGAAGGAGCAGCTGGACCTGGCCCTAATCCAAGAACCATGGATTAATGACAATCAGGTGATGGGATTAGGGTCGAAAAACTATGATACATTATATGTAGGAAATAAAGGAAAGGTAAGATCGTGTATCATGGCAAAGAAAGAACTTCACGCACTAATACTAATTCATTTCAGCACAGGCGATCTGACGGTGGTGGAGTTAGAGGGCAAGGGCGAGAGCTGCAGAGTGGCGTCGGCGTACATGCCAGACGATGGCGACACACCAGTACCCCCCGAACCGGTAAAGGCGCTAGTAACGGCGTCAGAACAAGGTAAGAAAAACTTAGTCTTAGGCTGTGATGCTAACGCCCATCATACTATATGGGGTAGCTCTGATATTAACGCTAGAGGTGAGGCTTTGTTTGACTTTCTTCTAAGTACCAATCTGCTCATCTGTAACCGGGGAAATGATCCCACCTTCGTTACGGCGAGCAGAAAGGAAGTCTTAGATGTAACTTTTGTATCCCAAAATAATTCCGCCCAAGTTGCTAATTGGAGAGTATCTAGCAGGGCGTCGCTATCAGACCACTGCTGGATTCTCTATGAATTATAAATGGCTTGTCAAGGTAGGAAACAGTTCAGGAATCCCAAAAGAGCGAACTGGGAAAAATTTAGCGAGGAAGTGAAAAACCACAACAACCTCTGTCCGAAAATAGATCTCACCTCCGAGAAAGAGATCGACGATGCAGTCGAAGCTCTAACAGGGGTGCTCTCCAGATCTTTTGACAAATCATGTCCAAAAAGTGGAACACGAGGGAAGAAGCGCCCCCCCTGGTGGAGTCCCAAGATCGCGGAGCTTCTGCGTAGTTCAAGATCTAGGTGGAACCTCGCCAAAGAGGGACACATCGAATGGACGACCTACAGGGAAAGCGTTAAAATCCTGAAAAGAGAGATCAGATTCGCAAAGAAAAACTCATGGAGGACCTTCTGCGAGTCAATTGAATCTACAACAGAAGCGTCTAGGTTAAGAAAAGTCCTCTCAAAGGCACCGACACCGATGTCTTCGCTAAGAAGAGCAGACGGCAGCTGGACTGAATCGCACAAAGAGACGCTGGAGATACTAACAGAAACTCACTTCCCAGGATGCGCCGAGGTGTCAGACGACCACGCCGTAACAACACAAGGCACAAGTGAGGGAATGGAGGTAGTAACAATCAGAGAGATAATAAACGACAAAAAAATAGCCTGGGCAATTAACACATTTGCCCCGTTCAAAGCACCCGGAATAGATAATATTCGACCAATAATGCTTCAGAAGTCAGAGGAAGCTATAATTCCATGGCTAAGTCGCATCTACACGTGCTGTCTGAGGCTATGTTATGTTCCAAAGGCATGGCGAGAGGTGAGAGTGATATTCATCCCAAAAGCAGGGAAGGCTAGCCACACCACATCCAAGGACTACAGACCAATAAGTCTGTCATCCTTCATGTTGAAAACACTGGAACGACTAATCGATCTGTATGTAAGGCAAGTGATCGGCGATAACTATCTATCAAAATCACAACATGCGTACATGAAGAGCAGATCTGTAGACACGGCGATACACAAGGTAGTATCGGTAGTGGAAGAATCCTTACAACATAAGGAATATACGCTGAGCGCGTTCCTAGACATCGAGGGGGCATTCAATAACATAGAAGCTGACGCAATCCTGCGTAGTTTGAGGAAAGCCCACCTAAATAGCAGCCTATGTAACTGGATTGGACTCATGCTAGGCACACGACGGATAAAGTCGCAGCTAGGGGACGTGAGCATTGAACGAAAGGTGAGTAGGGGAACACCACAAGGTGGGGTTCTCTCACCGCTCATCTGGCTCCTCGTAGTAGACGAATTACTGAAAATATTGGAAAAGGAAGGCTTCATTGTGAGCGCATACGCAGACGATGTAGTAATTCTAGTCCCAGGAAAGTTCACTCCAGTTCTCAGCGAACGACTCAGTTACGCACTCTTATTAGTTAGCAACTGGGTAGCGGGACGCGGACTGGGGGTGAACCCATCAAAGACAGAGATCCTGTTGTTTACGAGAAGGAGAGTAATTCCCCCATATAACCCACCAAGGATGGGCGGGGTAAACCTAACAATATCAAAAACAGCGAGGTACCTGGGCATAATCCTGGATTCCAAACTCAGCTGGAAGGAAAATATAGAGGATCGCATCAAAAAAGCATACGTGGCACTATATGCCTGTAGAAGAGCATTCGGCAACACATGGGGTTTCAGGCCGCACGTGGTGCACTGGCTGTACACCGCAATAGTGCGGCCCATCCTAACATATGGTACAATCGTCTGGTGGAAGGCCACGGAGAAAAAATACCATCTCTCAAGCCTCACTAAAGTCCAAAGGGCGGCATGCATTGGGATAACGGGTTCTCTACGAACAACACCCACCGCAGCAATGGAGGTAATACTAAACCTCACCCCTCTGGATATTTACTGCAGCAGTAGAGCGGTCAAGACCGCAATCAGACTAAGAGAGTCTGGAATATGGTCATCCAAATCCTATGGGCACGCCTCCATCGAAACACAATGGAGCGCGGCGAAGGAGAAGATAACCACAGACTATCTACCCCCCGCACTCGTTTTTGAAAGGAGATTCACAACCAGAATTCCGGACAGAAGTGAATGGGAGCACAATGCAGTTACAGAAGAAGGGGAGATAGCCCTCTATACCGATGGTTCTAAGATGGATGTTGGTACAGGCGCGGGCATCTTCAGCGAAACACTAAACCTGCGAGAATCATTCCGAATCAGCGATGACTGTAGTGTGTTTCAAGCGGAAATTGCTGCTATAACCCTAGCGGCAAAGGACCTAAGGAGGCGACACATTACCGACAAACAAATCACTATATACTCTGACAGCCAAGCGGCCATAAAAGCCATGGAGTCAGTCGTGGTGAAGTCGAGGGCAGTAAGTCATTGCAAGAAATACCTGGAGGAAATATCGCAAGCCAACACGGTGACCCTATGCTGGGTACCGGGGCATATGGATATCCCGGGAAATGAACAGGCGGACGAGTTTGCAAGAAACGGGTCGAGGATGCACGCATCAACGGCCCTAAAATCTGTAAAAACTCCGCTAAGCACGCTTACTAGGAAGATTGACATTGAATCCTTGAGTAGAACAAATCTACGCTGGCATAATCTCAACACCTGTAGGCATGCAAAAGAATTATGGCCAGAAGTGAGCAAAAAGAGATCCAAATTCATGATCGGACTTAGCCGCAAGGATATCCGCATACTCACGGGGGTCATTACTGGACACTGTGCGATAGGGGTACACGCGGGAAGACTGGGCATACTGCATAATGACTTTTGCAGAAGCTGCAGAGACGTTGAAGAAATAGAATCTGTTCGTCATCTGCTTTGCGAATGCCCAGCCCTTAAAAACAGTAGACAGAGGATTCTCAACAGCTTCTTCTTCGATGAACTAGAGGATTTGGAGAATGCTGATCTTAAAGAACTCCTGAGATTCATACTCAAATCGGGGTGGTTCCAGTAGGTCGACAAACTCCACATCCTTTCGGTTGCTCCTAGGACAAGATAGAAATCCGGACACAAGAGCTTGTGAATGCCTGAGATTAATATCAAATCTAGGTGACTCAATAAAAGCGGTATATTCTTTGTCTCCAACAGGTATGAAATGGAAGGTTCCCGTGATTGGACACAATGGACCCAACTGATGGTCTACGTGAAGCTGTGGCAGCCGCCACAAGAGCACCAAATTACCTACCTACCTAGTACTATAGTGTCTATATACAATGGAACAAGTTTCGCAGATTTTCCTGGCAACAAGTTCCACATGTTCGGTTAATAAGCTTCGCCGTGGTTAGCATTTAGCTCGATCGCCTTATTCGATATTGTGGTTGAGAAACATTTACATCATCGATATTTTTAAGCAAAGCAAATATTCCTCGTAGCAGAAATTTATTAATTGCACAAACATTCGTATACAATCATCTTTATTTTGGATTCTATTGATGCTGCAGCATTGTTTAAAAGCATCGATACTTCACTGTTTCATTTGAGTATAAATTGAATGCATTATACGTCATCTAGATCCTTTCGGTATATTCTCGCTGGATTTCTTCGCTGCCAGTTAATTTAATCGAAAGGTTTACCAATAATTATAATAGTGGATATTCTCATTGCAATTCAAATTGAATTCACTGCAGATTTTCATATTCATACCCAATCACAAATTGTATCATTTGGGTATAATTGATTAGTATTTGTACAAACTTCTTGAGTCTGACAGTTCAAAATATTTTCCGTCTTGGGTAACATTTCAACATGGTAGAACCAGTAGCTACAATTACTCTTGATGAGTTGAAACAAATGCGATCCTCTACTAAAGGAAGCATTACAAGGATAAGAAACGCATTGAAAAGAGATGGTCTTTCACCTACAGAACTGGAATGTCGATTGGGAATCCTGGAATCATATTTTAAACAAATACTATCTTATCAGACGCAAATTGAGCGTTTAGTACCCATACCCACAGATATTAGTCGGGGTGAGCTCGAAGAGCTCTATATTGCTACAAAGTCAAAAATTCTATCTCTTATGGGTACTGGAAGGTGTAGCACCATGGAAACAACTTTTTCGGTTCCACAGTCAGTAAATCATTTACAGAAACTTCGCTTGCCAAGATTTAGCGGCAAATATTCGGATTTCAAAAATTTTATCAATTTATTTGAAAAACTTGTGGACAATGATCCCAGCTTGTCGAAGATTGAAAAATTCAATCATTTACTCACTTGTTTAAGCGACCAAGCACTTGGTACAGTCAAAGCCTTTCAAGTTACAGCAGAAAACTACTCCAAGGCGCTCGCGCGTCTTAAGGATCGTTACGACAATGATTGTCTGATCTTTTTAGAAAACATATCTCAGTTATTCAAAGGTCACTAAACCTTCGGCTCCTCTTTTGCGCAATTTAGTTGATAGTGTATCCGCCTTGTATAGTTCTCTGAAGTCGATAGGAACACACATAGATATATGCAATGCCGTAATAATTTATATTACGATGTCCAAAGTCGATTCGGATACTCAATCCAAATGGGATGATAGCTGTGATTTCAAAAAACTACCACTTTGGGATAAATGCGTGAAGGTCCTGAACAAACGCTGCCAATATCTGGAAGCACGAGAAGGTAAACAGTTTCGTTTAGACAACAAGAAATGGTCATCTAAACCTAAGTCGTCATTTAGTGATCAACGCCCGCAAACCTCACTTAGTTTAATGCAAAGATCTTGCGCCTTTTGCAAAGAGACCAATCATTCTATAAGCAACTGCCTACACTTCAGTAAACTCTCAGTTCTTGATCGTTTTAACAACGTCAAGAAGCTTAACCTTTGTCTTAATTGTTTGGGAAGCGGCCATGGTGTCTCCAAATGCCAATCGTCGTTTCGGTGTAAGAAATGCAAGCAATCGCACCATACTTTATTGCATAGAACCCAAGAACAACAAGTTATTACGGTAGACGATAACACACCAACAACGAGCTCAGCGGCTGCTAACTCTGCCTCAAAGAAAGAGTCTTCAACTAAAACAGCACAGGTCATCTTAGCTACTGCTTTGGTGTTGAGATCGTTTTGACTGTTATCAAATGGGAAAAGTTTTACTTGACTCTGGGTCTCAGGTAAATTTCATTAACGAACGCTTTGCTAATGCCCTAAGCCTGAAAAAACAGAAAAAGAACGTGGATATTGTGGGAATTGGGTCAACTGAAACCAAAATACGATTTTTTACTCAAACCACTATTCGTTCAAGGTTCGATAACTTCGAACTGTCACTCGAATTCCTTGTAGCCCCTTCCATTACTGGGTACCAACCGGATTCGAAACCCAATGTTGACAGCTGGAATCTTCCTACAGATATTGAACTCGCTGATGAGCAGTTCAATCAGCCATCCCAAATAGATTTGTTGCTGGGAGCTGAAGCCTTTTTTGATTTGCTTCTTGTAGGTCAAATTAAACTTGGAAAGGATCTGCCCTCCTTGCAGAATACGCATTTAGGGTGGATTGTATCCGGAAAATACCGAAGTCAATTGGAAGTCAACAAACAAATATGCTGTGTTAACTATACAGAAGATACTCTGGATGCATTTGTGGAAAAGTTTTGGGAGCTAGAAGCAGTTGATGGACGGAAATCGAAGTGGGCCGATGAGTAGGCTGAATGTGAAGAGCATTTTCGTCAAACTGTGGAAGAATTGCCCAGTGGAAGGGTAATGGTTCAACTACCGTTTAAAAAGAGTCCTGAATGCTTGGGAAAGTCCTACGATATAGCTTTTCGGAGATTTCTATCACTTGAGAGCAGACTTTCGAAAAATCCTTTGTTGAAATCTGATTTTATTAAATTTTTGCGCGAGTATAGGGATCTTGGTTGGTCACATGTCGTTGTTGAAAAATCCTAACTTGGAGGATCCCCACTATTATCTCCCCCATCAAGCGGTTATTAAACCCGATAGCGTCTCAACAAAGTTGAGGGTAGTATTCGATGCTTCTTGTGCTACCTCTTCGCAAGTATCTCTGAACGCTATCCTCATGGCGGGACCTACTATTCAAGATAACTTATTTTTAATTCTTCTTCGATTTCGAATGCACAAATATGTCTTAACAGCAGACATAACAAAAATGTATAGGCAGATATTGGTACCCATCCCAGCATAGGTATCAATACATTTTGTGGAGGGAAAATGAGCAAACACCCATACAGACATTTCAACTTAATACCGTTACGAATGGCACCACTTCGGCACCATTTTTAGCCATTCGTTCCCTCATCTATCTTGCTGAAAAATTCGATAGTCAATTTCCCTTGGGATCAAAAATTATTCGCTCGGATTTTTACGTGGATGATATGCTTACGGGGGCGGATGATTTCGAAACTATACAAAGGATTCAGCAGGAAGTGGTTACTATTTTGAAGGCAGCAGGTCTTGAACGTTCGAAGTGGCACAGTAATTGCTCAAATCTTCTGAAACCATCGCATCAGAGTCAACTAAACAAAAATATTGTCATTACAGACTCCACTCTCGCTAGTACTCTTGGGATCACTTGTGATCCGTTTCATGATCATTTTCACTTTTCATATAAGAATCCTCGAACATATTCCAACTGCACAAAAAGATCTATGCTATCTGTATCTTCAGCTCTCTTCGACCCTATGGGCTTGCTAAGTCCAATTATAATTACAGCAAAAATCCTTCTCCAAAAAGTTTGGATAGAGAAGTTGGAGTGGGATGATGCAATTCCAAAATGCATTGAGAGTGAATGGGGTCAATTTATGATCAATTTGCATGCGATCAAAAATCTTTCTATTCCACGGTTCGTCTTAGCTGCGCATACGGAAGATATACAAATCCATAGATTTTGCTATGCATCCATGCACGCATACGGATGTTGTATCTATGTTAGAACAACGGATTCATCAGGACTAGTATCTGTAAAACTGTTGGTAGCGAAGTCGCGAGTTGCACCTGCGAAAAAGAGGCAACTTCCTCGACTGGAGCTGTGTGCCGATCATCTTCTCTCAAAACTGTGGTCTAGAATTAAATCAATTTTTAACAATAAGTCGATCTCGAAGATCGTTTTCTGGACAGACGCAAGTATCGTGTTACATTGGATATGTACGCATTCGTCCAAGCTTACAACTTTCGTAGGAAATCGTATAGCCGAAATCCAGGAACGCTCTCAAGGCATCGTCTGGAGACATGTCCCAACAAAAGAAAATCCTGCGGATATAGTGTCCCGAGGTTGCTCACCCCAGGATCTAAAGGACTCCATATGGTTTTCTGGACCGTCATTTTTATTGGAAGGCCAGAAAAATTGGCCTTCAAACCCCAATATTCAACTTTCGTCTGAATTGCTGACATTGGAAAAACGAAAAACTGTGCTGCTTAATAAACAGCAATCGGAAAAGACACCGTATCTATTAGGCATCATAAGCAAATATAGTTCATACAGGAAAACAATACGTATCTTTGCGTACATGTTAAGATTTATAATCAGATTGAGACATAGCTCATCTGAAACTACAGAATTTTTGTCGTTAGAAGAACTCGATTTAGCTCTCACCAAAATCATAGCGATCATCCAAACAGAATCGTTTGCAGGGGAAATCGATATGATACGAAGAGGAAGTCAGATTAAAGGATCCATAAAGTGGCTAAATCCATATCTGGAGGAAACAAAAGGGATTCAACTATTAAAAGTAGGTGGAAGATTAAAAAACGCTAACATCCCCGAGGAACAGAAGCACCCAATCCTTTTACCCAAGGATTCGAACTTTACTCTTTGCCTGGTTAGAGATATCCATCTGTCAAACTTTCATGCGGGACCCAAAACGTTGGTTGCGCTAATTAGACAACGGTTTTGGATAGTTAACGCCAGGGACATCGCTCGAAAGGTGGTTCGAAACTGTATCCATTGTAGTAGATATCGCCCAAAATTACTCCAGCAAATTATGGAAGATCTTCCGACTGAAAGGGTAGTGCCGTCTCGTCCTTTTTCTCGTTGTGGGGTGGATTTTTGTGGGCCCATATATACCTTTTATAGGATTCGTGGCAAGGTTCCGTATAAAACCTATATAGCGGTCTTTGTTTGCTTCACATCGAAAGCAGTTCATTTAGAAGCAGTGTCAGATCTCTCTGCAGAAGCATTCATTGCAGCGCTTAAACGTATGATAGGTCGCCGAGGTCGCCCACATGAAATATTCTGCGACAATGCTACTAACTTCGTAGGAGCAAACTCTAAACTATTAGAACTTCGCAATATGTTGTTTCAACAAATATCTAGAGAAATCCTTGATAACTTTTTTACTAACGAGCATATTGATAAATCCTAACCTGAATCAATCGACCACGTTCTTCAACTTCAAAATATCGAATGACATTTATTAATTCATAAGTTTGACAACTGACAACTAATGGTTGTATAGGTATATAATTTTAAGGGGTCAACATAAGGATGCTTCATGACACAGTGCGAATATATGACAGTCTTCCCCACTTTATTTTACATGGCTTGGTAGCGGGCGGGTTGAGTCCGCACTCTCTTCGATCTTCTAGGCTCCAGTTCTTCCTGTTGGTTCCCACCCGGGTTAGTGGCATCTCTAACCAACGCTTCTTGCTCGGGACACCCATTCGATTCTGATACGGCAATTTTTGGAACGTCGGGTGATTGGTGTTTTGCGTGCGCGAAATCTTCAGTTGTCTTCAACATCGGAATAACGTCGCGCCCTGTTGATGTATTTTCGAGTGCAGCTGGTGCTGGTTGAGTTCCTATTGGAAGAGATAGTGGAATGCAATCTGAGAAATTACCTTCAACCAGTGTAGGCCTCATTTGATCGATATGTCTCCGATATGGAGTTCCATCAACATCCACGATATAATGTAGATGCCCATCTCGCTGACTGACCTTCCCAAATTTCCACTTACAGTCCTTATTTTGGTAAAAACGAACTTGAACTAGCTCGCCTTTAATAAAACTCCGTTTGCACTCCAATGTCGTTCCCTCTTCAATACTGGACGGCCGCAAAAAATCCAGTCTGGTACAAAAGTTAAACTTCAACATCATCTCCGCGGGGCTTTTACCGGTAGACGAGCAAGGAGTTTTCCTGTACTGGACTAATAGACGATGTAGTTTCGTATGAAAATCCCCAGAGTCGTTTCTGGAAGAACGTAGTCCATTCTTTAAAACTTGGACAAAACGTTCAGCTTGTCCATTTGTAGAAGGATGCGCTGGAGATGTTCGTTTATGTATAATGTTGTTGGATTTCAAAAACTCTTGAAATTCCTTCGAAGTAAAGTTGCTGCCGTTGTCAGAAACTAAGACTCTTGGAATTCCAAATCGAGCAATTACTTCTCTCAATGCACATATTGTATGAAAACTCGTAATTCTACACATCGGAAAAACTTCCAACCATTTTGTTTTAGCATCGACGATGACTAGAAAGTAGCGCTCCATAAAGGGTCCCGCAAAATCAATATGTAACCGTTGCCACGGTTGAGTTGGAACTTCCCATGGGTGCGTGATTACCTTTGTCGGCTCTTTAAGAACTCTCGCGCAATCTCGACAGCCGCTCACTAGCTCCTCTATGTCCTGGTCGATTCCCGGCCAGTAACAATAGCTCCTGGCTAAAGCTTTCATCTTGACGATTCCTATATGTGCCACATGTAGTTCATTTGGCACCTGTGTACGTAGTGAAGCGGGTATTATAATCCGTGTTCCACGATAAACACATCCATCATGCAGCATCAGTTCACCCGCCATATTCTCGTACGCTGTATTTCTTAAACTCCCACCGTTTTGCAGGTTAATTATAAGCAATGATAATTCCCTATCCTTCTTACTTTCTCTTAAAATATCCTTGTTTGTTACGGGTAAGTATTCGTCCCAAAGTTGGAAGATTTCGTGCTGGCTGCTGGAATTAACATCATGTACATATCTTGGGTGTCTGGAAAGAAAATCAGCGTTAGTATGTTCTTTTGTGGTTCTGTGTTGGATTGTATATTTAAATCCGGAAAGGAATTGAGCGTAATGTAAAAGTCGCTGAGCTGTAAGTGATGGTAGGTTCTTCGATGGGTGAAAAATCTACGCTAGGGGCTTGTTATCGGTTATAAGTGTAAAGTTCCTTCCGTAACAATAATTAAAAAACTTATGCAGTCCCCAGAATATTGCCGTTGCCTCCTTGGGCCCTACTCTGTATTTCGACTCGAAAGTTAAATCATTCGGAATCGAAACATTGGCACTCAGTAATTCGAAAGTCGGAATTAATTTTTCCGAATATCAGCGGCCATTTTTTTTTTTTGTTCAAGCAAATCGGAATTTCGGAACTTGGCAACTCGATTCTTTATGTCAAAC
Source organism: Cheilosia scutellata (assembly GCA_955612985.1). Lineage (NCBI taxonomy): Eukaryota > Metazoa > Arthropoda > Insecta > Diptera > Syrphidae > Cheilosia > Cheilosia scutellata. The sequence goes on from OY015312.1 coordinate 77,277,819, forward strand.
TCGTTCGATTTTCGGATTTTTTGTTCGTTGGCTATTTTCTTGGCGGAAAAGTTGTGTTTTTCATAAAATGTAAGTAATTTCTTCAATTTATTAGTGATAACAAAAAGGGAATAAAGTTTTATGTTTAATTTATCATTTTCAGGGAGTCTTACAAGATAACAAGAACGTAATCGCTAAACAAAGCCAATTGGAAATTTAATTAAATTTCATGTACGAGTATCCAGATTTGGCCAAGGGATATTTGAAAAACGCTGTTTCAAGGAAAACTTTGGCAAATCTTTGGAAGCGGGTAGCCACGGATCTAAACGCAGTGGGCCAACCAATGCTAGATGCTGTGGCTTGGAAAAAAATGTTTTGGGCACTACAAATTTCGTCAATGCAACTTGACATTGACTGCTGTGCTACACCAATGTGTCGGCCTTGGCCAATTTGGTGCTGGTATCCGCCTTGACCAAGGAAATTTAGCGTTGCTGCTAATTTGATGATAATCGGTATTGAAGTGGATCGTATTAGGGTGGCAAGACTATTGCGTATGCTATTCAAAACATACATAAAAGCCTCTTTCAAAAGTCGATAGTTTTGAACAAAGCTATTGATAATAAATAATTTATTTCTTTATTATGAATTATTACATTCTTTACTTTTGAAGTTACTTTACCTCTTATCGCTAAGCTCCATTATATTGGATTTATCCCTTAGGATTCTCCTTTCGACTCGTTCTTCGTTATTGAACTCCTCATCTAACCACAGTGCTACTGAGTCCATTGTAAATTTATGTTTTTAGAGGAATTTGTTTAAATCAACGGTCAATAATATTTGATTTAACTTACTTTACAGATGTTTTTTGACATTTCTCATAATAAGTATCGCGAGTCTCGAAAAAAAATCCGAAAGTTGCAAATATGGATTTGGTAGCATTTTTATTCATTTCTAAAGTGGTACATAGTGCCAATTCAAATTCGATTCGAAAAACACTTTCGAATGATTTTAACTTTCGAGTCGAAATACAGAGTAGGGCCCCTTATCTAGCTGGCTATAGTTCGCTTCTGCCTTACTTAAGCTTCTGGATGCGTAAGCTATTGGCCTCTCACCTAGATCAGTTAAATGAGATAATATCGCGGACACCCCATATGGTGAAGCATCCGTAGCTAGTAAGAGTGGTAGATTTTCATCAAATGGAACTAACACATTATCACTCATCATTTCTCTCTTTAGTCCATCAAATGCATGCTGGCACTCAGAAGTCCAAACGAATTTTTGGTCTTTCCGGAGTAGTTGGTATAGGGGGTGTAGTTTTGTTGATAAATCTGGTATAAATCTGTGGTAATAATTTCCCACACCAAGGAACTGTCGTAGTTCAGTTAACTGGGACGGTGGCTTAACGCTAATAATTGCCTCAATCTTCTCTTGGGTTTTATGTAAGCCATCTTTATCGATTTTATGACCCAAGTATACCACACTCTTCTCAAATAATTTGCATTTCGATATGTTTATATGTACATTGAATTTCCGTAGTACACTCAATAGTGAACAACACCGTTGAAACAACTCCTCAAGAGTTTTTGCCGCCACAATAATATCGTCAAAAAACCAAGCCACCCCCTTAAGATCTTTGAGTATATTGTCCATGATTCGCGTCCATATATTAGGAGCTGTTTTAACTCCAAACATTAGCTTGTTTACTTTGAAAAGACCCAACGTGGTGGTAATGGTTTGCATCAGAGCACTTTCCTCCGACATGCTGAGGTGTAAATAAGCCTTAAAAATGTCAAATGTGCAAAAGTACTCACCACCCTTAAGTTTGTCGTATAATTCCTGAATTTTTGCAATTGGGTAGTTATCATTTACTATGCAGTTATTTAAAGTAACCTTGTAGTCTGCGCACAAGCGAATCGATTTGTCTGCCTTAATGACAGGGACTATTGGCGTTCCCCAATCGGAATGCTCAACTCTCTCCAAAATTCCTTGTTCTTCCAACCGCTCGATTTCTCCTTCTATTAGTGAACGAATAGCATAGGGTGTTTCTCTAGCTTTCACGAAGATGGGCAAAGTTCCTTCCCGTAATTTCAAAACGCCCTTTACAACTGGGATAGTTCCTACTTTTTGCTCGAACACGTCACTGAATTCAGCAAAAATCCGCTCCTTCATTCGTACATCGTCTTCTTTTCCTGAAAGTGTGTTCACTGAGTTTACTCCTAGCAAATTTAATGCATCTACCCACTCTCGCCCCATTAACGAATCAAAATTTCCATTTACCAAATATAAATAGGATTTAATCTCCCCTTTATCGCATTTCACGTCTACTTTGGACTTACCCAGAGCCGGAAAAATATCATTATTGTAAGTTTTGAGCATGACTTTAGTGGGTATTATTTTGGCATTTGGCCAGTGCTTTTTAAAAGTATTGTAGTTCATTACTGATATTGCAGCTCCGGTATCTAATTCCATCTCGAAGGGAACTCCATTGATTGTCAGCTTAATAAAGTACTTACCACTGTGAGTATCAACACAGTTTCTCTGTACCTTCAGGGAGTGTAAACTTTCACTCTCCTCACTTGCTAATGTTAGAGCATTTATTTCATGTGGCCGGTAATCACCATCAACCGTATCATCATTATCGTCATCATCATCATCATTGTGATCTGTTATCACTTGTAAGGCATTAGCATCTCTCGGAGATGACCGAGACTTTATACAGACCGATGTATTATGTCCTGTTGTTCGGCAATTTTTGCAGAACAAGTTCGTCGCTCGACACTTGTTTGCCATATGGCCCAGTTTCCCACATCTGAAGCATGTGATGTCTCTTTCCCGATTTTGTACAAAGTTGGTGGTTTTTCGAGTGTTCGCTTGTGCCGCGGAGGTCGTTGGATTCCCCTGTGATGGACCCCGATGTTTCCCTCTGATTTGTAACTGGTGAATATTATTCATTGTGCGGCTTTCGGATTTCGACGATTCTATTCCGAGTGCAATTGAGAGTGCTTTCTCTAAAGTAAGATCTTTCTCTTGTAGAAGTCTCTCTTTTATATCAGAGTCTCGTAATCCTCTGATAAACTGTGAACGCAAATGAGTCGCAAGTGTGGATTTTTTACATGATTCGCAAGCGAAATTACAGTAGGAACTCAGTTTCTTTAATTCTGCTAAAAAACTGGCTACCGTTTCTTTCGCCTTCATGCTGTAACCTGAGTAAGAATTTGTGTTGTTCCGTGATTTCATTTGGTTTGGGACTCAAATGATTCTTGAGAATCTCAATAAGGTGATCGTATGACTTCGTATCTGGTTCATCTGGGGCTGTTAAATTTGATAAAAGCTGGTAGTATTTGGCACCAATGCAATTAATCAATACTTGCCGCTTTTTTGTAAGATCGACGATATTCCTTAGAGCCAGGTAATTTTCAAGTCGTTTTATGTAGTTTGGGAATAGTTCTTCGCTTTCGTTGAATGACTCAAAGTGCAGGTTAGTTGCATTTGCAGCTGGTTGTACTTGTAAATTTTGTAGTGCATTTGTTAATGCTTGTATAAGTTGTTGTGTGGATTCCATCGCTTAGATTTTTCTCAATCTAAAAATCCTCGTCGCCACTGATAAATCCTAACCTGAATCAATCGACCACGTTCTTCAACTTCAAAATATGGAATGACATTTATTAATTCATAAGTTTGACAACTGACAACTAATGGTTGTATAGGTATATAATTTTAAGGGGTCAACATAAGGATGCTTCATGACACAGTGCGAATATATGACACATATAAATTTCCGTTTCATCCCACCTAGGGCTCCTCATTTTGGTGGAATCTGGGAGGCGGCGGTAAAGGTCGCAAAAAGTTACCTGTACCGAAGTCTCCACAACGCTAAGCTGACGTTCGAGGAACTCTCCACAGCGCTTGTCGAAATTGAGTCGGTTATGAACTCGAGGCCAATAACCCCGCTAACGAACGATCCTAATGACCTTGGAGTATTGACTCCTAGTCATTTTCTCATTGGCGCACCGTTGAAGGCCATTCCGGAACCACCAACTGAAGCACCAGATATAAGTTACCTCCAACGATGGCGTCGAATCAACGCTGTAAAAACGCACTTCTGGAAGCGCTGGTCAGACGAGTACATTAGCGAGCTACAACAACGATCAAAGTGGCCATCACCCCAACCAAATCTACGCGTCGATACACTTGTCATTGTGCACGAAGACAACCTTCCGCCTCAGAAGTGGTTGATGGGCAGAGTCGTGCAAGCTATTCCTGGACACGATAGAAAGGTCAGGGTGGCCGACATCCGAACTCCAAGAGGAATTATCAGGCGTCCTGTCCACAAGCTCGCAATACTTCCTGACGCTTGAAAGAGACCTTTCAAAGAGGGCGGAATGTTCGGGCAGAATAGTCATGATAGTCATTATCGTCATTATCGTCATCATCGCCATCGTCGCAGACATCACCAACATCGCCAGCATCGCCATCATCGCCATCATCGTCATCATCGCCATCATCGTTATCATCGCAGTCATCGTCACCATCATTATCATCCATAATATTATTAATAATTATTGAATTATTGTATTGAATTGTTATCTAGTTCCATAATTACTTTTAAATCTGGCGGTCAATTTAGACCAGTCACCATATTAATTTGTATTTCGAATTTGCCATAACATTTAATCTTTATATATAACTTAGTCTCTCTCACTAAACTACCGTTTAGTCATTTTTGTATAAATACGCACAGCGAATAAAGCTCAAAAACTTCGTATTTGAAACCCAAAGGGGAAACACCGTCTTTGATCTTCGCTTTCGCTCTCGGTCAACTTCAAGGTTACCAAGTGGTCATAATAGTTGCAGTTTCGGTAATTCCTTTGTGTTTCCTCAATAGCTAAATAAAATAGCATCGTTAACAATCGGTTAATGATCACAACCCAGGATCAGCTCCTTAATCGAAGGATTCAAAGCGATCTCAAGGTTAGCGACTTAGAAAACACTTCGGTCGTACAATCATAATTAATTAATTTGTTATCTGTATCTCAATTCTTTAAAATAACTATCACCCCTATCGTGGAATCCGCCGGGGCAATTATTCACGGTAAAGAATATTTTGTTATCGTCAAAATCGCAAAGTGAACAGTTCCCCGTGTGATCGGCCGCACTTCGGTGTTATCACACCCTCCTGTCCGCATTTGTAACAGAAGATCTTACGTACTGTCGATGGACAGTCGAAGAATGTGTTAACCTCTGCTTTGCAATTTCAGCAACTCAACTTTTTTGGAACTGCAAAGTGTACCTTCGGTCGGGCACAGGTATACTGCATTGCAGCAACGTGGTCTTGTACACCCTCTTCTTCGTGGTACTCAATTTCATGCACCGCATATCTACCTGTCCCTGGAGGTCTTTGGTGTTTGGGTGCCACCGCTATAGGAAATGCGTTTTCCGCTTCCTTGCATGCATTCCCTAACTGGTCTAACGTGTATAAGGTCATTGGGAATACTAGTCGTCCTATTTTCTGTTTGAACCACTGGTGGATTCGGAGCTGAAATGGAAACTGTTCCTGCCTTCCCTCATAAAATCTAGGAAACTGTTTTTCATATCAGTTCTTAGGCTTTCTTATATTTCATCCATTTCATTCATTCATGAAAACGCACTAACTAATGCTAGGTTAATATAGTTTTTCAGATCGGGTGGTACTACACTGTTCCTTTCTTGTATGTCGTGAATATTGGTATTTATTTGTTGTTTAATGTGTGTTTATTTGTATTTGCAGGATTGTATCTAATTGTTCTGTCGTTTGACTGTTGACTGTCATTTTGGGCTGCTAGTGAAGCCGCACATAACTCACTAAGCTCGCTGTAAGCCGGTGCTACAAAAGAATCATATGAACTACTAAATATACTCTCTGTTAGAGTGACATTATTTGACGCACGCGAACTCGGTCTTTCACGTGATGTAGTCCACAAACCAGTAAGAATAGACCATCGACTCCTCCCACATAACGGACTTTTGCCTACAAGCTGTCTTCAACTTATAGACAACCACTACCATCTTTGTTGTGTTTTGACAGACAACTTTTCTATCAAGGTTGTGTATTACAATACGGCCAATACCGAATTTTGAATTAAATAAAACCAAGTGATAGGGGCAATAATTAACTTGATAAATATTTAGATAAATTATGATGTTTTCAACTAAGTATTTTTATTGAAATATATAGGGTATGTAATTGTAATTGAATATATCTATACGAATAAATAAATATAATATGTATATGAAAAAAGATTGAATTTTGTTTGGGTATATGTATGAATATGGTATATTTTAAGGTATGTATTGTATTATGTATATGTTATTGGTTTAGGGTTTGTGTCATTTATGGGAAAAAAATGCATCTGTCATTTTTCATGATTACTACAAAAGCGTTCCCTAACGTTGTCGTAAGTTTTTCTCTTTGAGAGAAAATTTATTCCCACCATAGCCATTTTGACAGTCTTTTCCATTTTTACTACAAAAGTAAAGGAACAGACCTATTATTGCGGGGGTGTTTCGGACGTCTGTGGCTGTCATCGGCGGCTTATTTGTTGGCGAAAGCATAATGGTCTGATCTTTCAGCAACACCCTGCATAATTAGACTGCAGACGGACGATATCACGGTCCCTCAGTGTGGCGGAATACTAAGCAGATAAGTACAAGGACAAATAACGTTACAGGCCTTCATGCTTCCGCAATTCCATTCTAGCCTTGAAGGCTTTCGATGGAAGACCTGAAGCAATCCAATCTGTAACACACTCAAGAAGAATAATCGGCCCTAGCGAGGTATCCGTCGGAACGGAGAATTCTCCGCAACGCATATTCTGTCGGAGACTCAAATTACATTCGAGGTATCCGCTTTCGAAAAGAATAATTAAAATGCGACAACGCATTGATTTGATATGATGTTGTTTCGTGGTACATCGGGATTTTCCTATTTAGTGCTTGTTTTTTCGTTGTTTTTTTGCCCTGGAAACACACATTTAAGCACAAATACAACCATTACTTTGCTAAAATGTTTTTTCTTTATTGCTTTCATTTATCAACACTTCACTGCAAATCGTAAACAAATTCCTCAACCAATTCCTGTCGAAGCATATCGGAAGAAAATTCGTATGAAGCTGTCAGTATAATATCAGTAAAAACGCACTTCATCGCACTGAAACGCAAAACGCCAGTGTGCGTTACATATTTGTCGGAACGAAGTTCGGAAAAGCTGTTCCGACGTATACCTCGCTGCAAAAATCCTCCGATTCGTATAAAATCGGAGAATTTTCCGTTCCGACGGATACCTCGCTAGGGCCGTCTATTTTTGGGACGAATGGAAGGGACCTAAAATTGTATGCCGAGTCCGGGGATTCGACCGCTGACACTGGTTGAGAGCGGACGTGTTTTTTCATTCCCTTCACTAGTGTGTGCCCTTGAGTTTTATTGCGATTAATTTGTATACATTTTGGTGATTTTCAAAATGAATTCGGATAAAAGGCCGTCGCCTCGCCCTCCCGATCCTAAAAACAATATTAAAATCTTAACTCTTCCATCTGATCTTTTATCACTAGAAGATAAAAAGAAAATTCTGGAAACCATTGGTGGCGTCACCTCACACCATGCTACAATTTCAAACCCATACACTGAAGCCGGCACAGCTACGGCCTATATGGATATTTGTGAAAGTGTTAGTGCAAATGAAAAAACAAGCAAAGAAGACGCCATATTGGCATCGTCAATTATCAATCCAGTGAAACAAAACGAAAAAATAAACAAAGATGGCGCCATATTGGCATCGTCAAGTAACAATTCAGTGAAGCCAAATATCCTTAAAAAATCTCTGTCAAAAAAAAAAGAAATAAACTCTATTTGGAGTGTCGAAAAAGAAAACGACCCTATTTTTAGTCAGTCGGCGGAAAAAGACCTCCAAAGAATTTTAATAAACGATACTACTTCGTACCAAAAAGTCATCAACCATCGGAAAAGGCGGATTGCGGCAAATAACCATTCCACCTCCAAGAAAGTTGCCATAAGTGGAGAAAACCAACAATCCAGCAATCGATTTGCATTACTGGAGAATTTTATTGAAGACGAGTCGCCTCAGCAAACATCCAACGTTACACTAAATTCTGGAAGGGGAAAGGACAACGAATGGTGCCCGCCAATATTTGCTAAGGGGGTAAGCTCTAGGCATTTGCTTGAGTTCCTCAAAAATAATTATTCTGATAGCCTAGAAAATGTAAAATTTGAAAACAAAGGCCTAGGTAGATTAAAAATTGTTGTAAAAGATATTGATTTACATTCGTTCCTGATGAAAAGTCTTTGTGACATGAAGGTTGATGCCTTCTCATTTGTCCCAAAGCAATTAAGGAAATACTCCATCCTATTAAAAGGTCTTTCAGATGGTTTCACAACCGGGCTGATAGAGGAGGACATTTTTAGAGTGGACCCTTCATTGAGGGTGTCAGTAAAACCTTTCTCCACAAAATGGTCCAAGGACAACAATATGGATCTCGGTATCTATACTTGTGTGGTTGACGACAGGGATAGCCTCAATAAGCTCAAAAATATTAAGATCATTCTCCGTCATAGGATTAGATGGGAATCGATTAAACGTAACCAGATTATTCAATGTTTTAAGTGTCAACGTTTTGGTCACGTTAGCGCCTACTGCGCCTTTCCAAATAGATGCGTCAAATGCAAGGAATCCCACGTTCCAGGTTCCTGCTCCTTAGATTCAGGCACCGATAAAACCAAAGTAGCTTGCATTAACTGTGGCTTGTCGGGGCATCCCGCAAACTTTAGTGAATGCCCGAAACGCATGGAATATATCAAGAAAACAAAAAATGTATCCCCAAAAGCCCTGATTAAAGATATTCAATTTAAACAGGTGGCTTCACATCCAGTCTTAAAAGTTTCAAATACTGGCTTCTATGCGGACATTCTCCGGGGTGCCCCGACTGTCGCGCTGCCAGAGAACCACACTCCTAATACTCAGTTGAACTCAACCTCTTCATTTAGCGATTTCCTTAACGAATCTGTCCGATTATTTGGTTTACCGATTAATTTACTCATTATTAGAGTTCGCGAATTTTGGCCAACTTACTTAAAACTCAATGAATCTGAGAAACCTGGTGCCTACCTAGGTTTTATTGCTTCAATCTCACCATGATTCTAAAGCTCCTAACTGCCAACATAAACTCGCTAGCCTCTCACGATAAATGCTCAGAACTAAATATGTTGTTGGGAGATATCTCTCCAACGGCAGTTATGGTTCAAGAGACTCTTTTAAAAAAAAATCAATCGCGGACTTTCGATAACTACACTCTTCTGAGAAATGACTCTGGGAGAGGCACAGGTGTCTTAATTAAAGACACAACAAAGGGAAGACTCATCCCATTCAGAAATAACATTATATCCACAACAATAGTCTCATTAACCTTAACTCAACCTACGGGCAGAAATAAATCAATAGCTTTCGTATCTCTTTACATTCCTTGCAACACCGGTGCCACGTTAATTAGAGCCATGAACGATCTCTGCTCCATTCTCTCAAGATTTGACTTTTTTGTGATCGGTGGTGATTTTAATGCACGTCACAACTTTTGGGGTGACACAATGACAAATCTTAACGGTCATCATTTCTTCTCATGGTTTCAAAATAACGCTTTCCTAAATATGGACATTATTTCTCCCAATAGCCCGACCAGACCTAGCTCTTTATCCACTATTGACTTTTTCGTTGTATCAACGAATCTGGTGGCACCTCAACACGTTGCGCGTAATTTTAGTTGCCTCACATTGGACCCTTTCTCCGACCACTTTTCAGTCTACCTTGCAATCGAAATTAGTAACATATCCCCTCTTTTATCAGATCCACCACTTTTTAACTCATTTAAAAACACGAATTGGGAGTCTTTTAACAACGATCTTTCAAATAAACTCAGTGCCCTTCAGATTCCTGTCGACAGAAATCTTGAAAATGAAGAAATTGACCAATTTGTTCAGCTCCTCTCTAGTTCCATCCAAGATTGTACCGAGTACCACTCGGAGAAAATCAAAATCAAAAGTACATACAAAACTCTAAGCGTTGAAATTGTGAGACTCCTAAAGCTCAGGAAAGTTTGGAAAGGTCAACTTAAAAGAATCTTTCACAGTATTGGTAACAGAATCAACCCAGCTTATACTTCTCTCTCTTCACGCGTCACTTGCTTAAGCAGCTTAATAAAAGACCAAATCAAATTACATATGAACAAACAATTTAGAAACAGACTCAATCAGCTTAGACCATCTCCAGCAGTCTTTAAAGAAATAGACCGAATCACGGGCCGCAAACGAGTGCTCGACCAGACCTCAGCCCCAATCATACATGAAAACATACCCCATTACTCCACTCAAGAAAAACTTACAGCCTTTGAAAATTTTTACTCGAATCTTTACTCCCGCAATATACCTCAATTTAATTCTGAACATTGCTTGGAGGTCCTAACCCGTAATAGCTCATTCCGGGCGTGGAACTCAAATACCGTACTAACCGAATTCTCCCATAACAATAATTCATCTTCCACTTCTGCTGAGGAATTCGCCACAATCGAACTGATTGAATCCATTATCCTAAACCTCAACAACAAAAAATCTTCAGGACCAGACAAAATTTCAAACTTTATAATTAAGAAATGCTTACCCACAATCCCTCATTTTCTAACTCCTATCATCAACAACTGTATAAATAATGGCTACTTCCCTATTTTTTGGAAGAAAGCCAAACTTATTCCGATTAAAAAAAAAGGTAATTCAAACGACATAGCAAACTTCAGACCAATATCTATGCTATCAAATATAGGGAAAATTCTGGAACGAGTACTTTACCTCAAAATCGAAGATTTCATTTCTGAACACAGCATCATCCCTTATAGCCAGTACGGCTTTAAAAAAACACTCTACTGAGCACGCCCTTTTAGACATACAGAACATTATTTTAAATAACCTCAGGACAAAAAAATGCACCGTGGCTTGCGCCTTGGACTTAACAAAAGCCTTTGATCTGGTTTGGCATGATGGCTTGCTCTGAAAATTAATTTCCCTGAACTTCCCAACTTTTTTCACCAAAATTATCTTCAGCTTTCTTGCAAACCGTTGCCTTTATATCCACTTTGATGATGACACATCCGCCTCCATACCAGTATTTTCAGGAGTCCCTCAGGGTTCTATCCTCGGCCCTCTACTTTTTAACATTTTCCTCCATGACTTTCCATCATGTTTTCAAACCTCGAGCTCGATACAATATGCTGATGACACCATACTATATGACTCCCACGAAAGACCTCATATTGCCCTCCATGGCATCAAAAAACACCTCGAAATAATACTTCCTTACTTCAAATCGTGGGGTATCAGTCTAAACATATCCAAATGCGAACTTATTTGCTTCAGAAATGCATCCACAAAAGGCCATCATCTTGCTGTGAGAGAAAGTAAACAGCTGCATCTCACTTTGGAGGGAAATGTCATTCCAAGGAAACAGGCCATAACCTACTTGGGTCTTTTACTCCACGAAAGATGGAAAATGAATTATCATGTCAGAAAGTCCCTTAACAAATGTAAGGCTGCAAGTGCAAAACTGAAATCCATCCTTAACTCCTCCGAGGTTGAAGCCAAAACCAAACTCTTAATGTACAAAACACTTATCCGCCCAATCATCGCTTATGGCTTTGCGGTCTGGTTTCAAATATCACCGACAGTCGCTCAGGAACTCCAAAGATTTGAAAGAACCATACTTAGAAAGATCTTCAGGCAAATGGTTCAGAAATAGGATCCTTTATGAAACTTCTGGAGTCACACCTTTACTAGACTATTTAACAAACTTAGCCAAGCTCAGACTTCCCAACCTAAGGCACCACCCAAACCCTTATATACGCAACATTTACAACGATAATGTGGCCTACGCTATTCCTGACAGATACTACACATCGCCGTTTGGCATCCTCAATGAACGGTCCACTCGTCTCTTCGAGATTGAAGATGAGTGTCTTTTTCTATCGGCTTTCTACAGAAAAAAACACAGCTTAATCTACAGAGGTTAAGCCATTACTTTCTAAGAAAAAAAAAAAGAACGAATGTAAATCTTTTTCTTCATTTCGAGGTCCAAAATTGATTACCTCTCTTTTCTTAAACTAACAAAAACAATAATTAAAAAAAAAAAAAAATATATATATGTTTATATTATCAAACTATAAATAAACAAAAAAAAAACCAAAATGTCTATGTATTATCAAACTGTAAATAAGAAAAACAAAAATGTTCATATCATCAATGTAAATATAACTCAACACTTAAAATTAAGAACTTACTATCAAGGAAAAAAAAAAAACGTAAGAAATATTTAATTTGCATTTTGTTATAATATTCTAATTCCATTTGAACACTGAACTATTGCAAATGTAATTATCGCTAACCCATGAATTCACAATATTACTTTCTTTATTTCTATAAACTAACTATACTAAGCATATCAGCTAAAAACTATACTATTTATATCATTTATTCACTAAGTAAATATAATATATCTACTTTAAAACACTTCCTTTGCTATCACCACTTTCATGTGGTTTGGTATAACTGGAGAGCAGTTCTGTTCTCCCCCTTTTTGTTACACGTTTGTTACCTAGTTTTTAAGTCATCTCATTTTACCCATTCATATTCTGTCATGTTTTTATTGAGCGAACATGTGTATCTACATCTAACACCGTGAAGTTTTATTATCACCCCTATCGTGGAATCCGCCGGGGGGAATTATTCACGGAAAAAAACATTTTGGTATCGTCGAATCCGCAAAGTGAACAGTTCCCCGTGTGGGTAATGTGAATGAGTTTCACTGTCCCTTCAAGCAAGAGAGTCCGTTTTCGGTTCATAAACGGAGTCAATGACATATGGAAGACTCCGCATACGGCTCCGCATACGGATCCGCGAAACTGCGTTTGTCGGCTCAAATTAGTATGGAAATTAGAATCACCGCGGACCCACTTTTGTATGTGTTGGTGAGAGAATGAGAGAGCGAGCTCGCCGCACTCAGCGAAAAATGAATCCAAGTCGGATCCAAAAAAAAATTAAAAAACGAGGCAAGCGCTGTCAGATGACAATCGAGTATCGAAGATTTTTTCAGACGAAAAAATACAAACAAGTTTGTTTACATTTGCATGCATTTTTTTTAGGAATTTATTAATTCGGTAAAATAACACTATTATCACAACAAAAACGTTTTTTCGGCGGATCCTGTCTTTGGCATAGTGGAACCATTTCTCTACGGCACTTGTGATGTCGCTTCCTCTGGCATTCGGGAATTTTGTCCTTGCACATTCTGAAAATAAAAAGGGTGTTAACGCGGCAATACACTTTGTGAACAATGAGCACTTGTTTCATTAAAATTCACTATTTCATCTAAATTATCTTCATCATTACCTATATTGGTTAAAAACACTGTTTTCGCACAAGTTCATTGTTGAGCCTCCCGATATACCCGAAATTTGTTCCCTGTGATCTTCATCACTATTATTTCCTTGCACGTTTGCAAATAAAGGAAACATCACGGTTAATTTTATAATAATCGCTCGAATTCATGTTCTTACCTTATTAATTAATTAATTCGTAGAGAGATTTTATCACGGTCATCACCACGAACGTCAACGAAAGATTAATCACCGGCTGATGTTCACTCTCTCATTATTCTCAATCCATTGCATAAAAAAAGACAAAACAAAAATTCTCGCGACTCTCGCTCTACTTGTTGTGTAGATACAGCGAATTTACAAATGTGTGCGTGGAACGCCTCATATTTAGGATCATTTTGCGGATCCAAAAATGACGGGAAAAGTTGGGTCAGCGATTTTGCTTGAAGGGGTATCGTTGAAAACGTTCAAATCGAATTTTTCCCGAACAAAATGACATTTCTTACCCGCAACAAAATCATTGCGGATTTCATAGGTTTTCTTACTTGCTGCAGATCGTGAGGATTTTTTTTAAGAAAATGTACATGTAAAAAAGCTGCGTTATTAAGCCGAACATTTGTAATAAATCTGTGCAATATTGAACTTTATTAAAACAAAAAAAAAACATTCTAAAAACACATTTCATCCGGTAGCTCCATGAAATCATTCACTGCTCCTCTTAACCTGTCTCGTACTCTTCTCTGAGAACACCGTTCTTCCTCTTATGCTTCCAAAAATGGAGCTATCGTATCAATTATTATAACAAACACTTTATTTTTTATTGAAATCACTTTTAAAACACACTTTTTATATGCCTCCGGTGAATGCAGCTACACAGATTTGTGTTAACAAATGAAAGACAGCCGTTTGACAGTGAAACTACCTTTCCCAAAAACGTGTCGATAAGGAAACGTTTCCGGCGGATTCCACGATAGCAGTAGAAAGTGAAAGGGAATCGAATAGGTGAAGTGAAACTCAATTCCGACGGATTCGACGATAGGGGTGTATATTCCATTCTCGTTAAGCTACGCAGAATTTCCTGTTAAATTTTTCTGTGACAGCCAGACCAATTCCAAGTCGGCTTTATTTATCTTATCTTTATGTAAAACAAAACCAAATAATGTAATCTTTTTGAAGTCTCAATAAAAAAAATATACATATACATATACATATACATATACATATACATATACATATACATATACATATACATATACATGTATGCCGAGTCCGAACGGCTGAATTGAGAAGCTTTTTCATGACAGTAATACTCTGGGATGTTTGTCATACGTTCGCGAGAGGTGGCGCAGTTAAACCTTAAAAACCTTAAGATGTTATTTGTGTTTTTCCCGGGATCGAACCTGGGATCCCTCGCACAGTAGTCCAGCACACTAACCACTGGGCTACTGCGCCCACGCAGATTTTGAATAGAAAGTGCAAAAAAAAAATTATCTTGTCCCATACGCCATTGTGCAAAAACTTTCGTTTTTCTCGAAACTGAGTCAATGGCGTATGGGACAAAATAATTCTCAGTCGACGATTTGCTGTAAGCAAACCCTAATTCGTTCTAATGGTTTAGAAAAATGTTTAAATAAGTGCAAATTAATAGAAGTGAGAAATCATACAGGCTTTATTAATGGCTCTCTTTTATATTGATTGATTGATTGTTGGCAAAATATAAAGTAATCATTCAAATTGATTTCTTCGAATGACCAGTAAAGTAAATTCTAGCCCATTTCTTAAATAAAAGTTTATAACTATTTAATTTTTTCTGCAGCGCGAAGTTTTGCTGAACGACTTCTGATATTTATGGATACTTCCTTTTCTGTAGATATAACTACATGTTTTTGTAACTGTCTCCAATTTGTCTTTATTAGGGACTCAAAAACGTCTCTATCGTACATCAAATCATAGCCACTGTATTTTAATGGAACTGGGTTTGCTAGGCCTTCGATTATATTACCACTTAAATGCCTTTTCACGATAGTATCTTCTAGCGAATGAAATGCAATTGTAACAAGACGTCCTCCTGTTTTCAAATATCTTTGAGCGATAAGCATACCACAGTTTATCTCGTTTAATTCGTTATTAACAAATATTCGAATAGCCTGGAAAGTTTTTGTAGCCACGTGTATGGGTCGTTGTAATTTACTTAATTTATACCCTTGCGACACACAGGATGAAACTAGATCAGCCAACTGCTGAGTAGTTTCAATTTTGTAAAAAGCGGATCGTGACTCAACTATAGTTCTCGCAATTTTTTTCGCAGCCTTTTCTCCTCCATATATTCTAAGTATTTTCGTCAAATCCGACTCATCAATTTTAGCCAAAATGTCCGCAGCTGTAATTTGTTCGTTATCGCTGCCCATTCGCATATCCAAGGGACCATTTTTTGATACTGAGAAACCACGGTCTGCTACATCGAATTGCATCGATGAGCAACCGAAATCGAAGAGAATGCCATCAATAGAGTTTTGGTACACTCCATGTTTTTTTAATAGGAGTGGGAGGTTTGAAAACTTTCCAATTATTGGTATAATTTGACCAGGATATTCTTTAGATAAGAGATTAGCGTATTCATGGGCCACCGGATCTCGGTCTAAGGCATATATCTTTACGTCAGGAGCTTTTTGTAAAATTGCGCGGCTATGGCCCCCAGCCCCAAAAGTCATGTCAATGAAAGTTTTAGATGGACCCACGTTGAGATATTTCACTGCTTCTTCCAACAATACTGGAACATGAGGACAATTAAGTTGTTTTGGAGAATTGGAGAATGCCAGTGCATTTTTAAATAACTTAAAAAACTGCGTTCTAGATAGGTTTGTTTGATAAAGCATTCTGTAAAAGTCGTTAAATCAATATATTTAGTGTTTTATTTAATTTTTATCTGAATCATTTAAGTACTGCAGGAATTCGGATGATAATACTTGACTACACTGCTGAGCTGATAGGCCAGTTGCCGTTGATGTGTATATACGTTTATAATTAATGTAGTTAATATTGTTGCACAGTTTTCCCAAGGAATCAATCTTTTTCAAGCAATGGTCAATTTTTCCAGCTGGATTATGTAAGGTTGTTAAATGCGATCGTAGTCGTTCTCCCAGATCCCTAAAACAATAAAATATATCAGAGCTATAAATTTATGGTTTGAAAAAAAATTAATTTAATTCGAAAACTTATCCCAATGAGTGTGAAAGTATAAAAATATTAGAAATTTATTTATAAAAAAGGACGCATGCTTATTAAATTTCTCAATTTTTCACTTCGTCGAGTATGAGCAAATTTTGATCTCTAATCCATCTTTATATTAGATCTGTCGGAATTTCAGTCACCAAGAACTCATTTTATAAGATTACTTACTGCTGATACTTCTATTGCATAAAGCTGTTATCGTGGTACTTGTAAACTCGTAATTTCAATGGCAAATAAAGTATGGATTTCATACATACATCCACATAAATATTATTAGTGAGGCGGCATAGTAAAAAAATTGTGCACTTTGTGATGAAAGCACGAAATTTTTACCATGGAGGACACATTATATGAAAATGATTTTAAGATATTGGGGCACTTCAGATTGCGCCCTAAAGGGGTAAAAGGGGGGGGGTCAAAGTTTGTATGGGAACATTTTTATTTTTCATCCGATTGACTTCAAACTCGGTTTATGTACTCTCTATGAGAAGTAAAGAAAACTAATTTCTCCGATTCAAAGGAAAGGAAATTCGAACCAAATCCAATCCATTGGATTTGCCCCACATTAAGTGGGTGGTAGAAATATTTTAAATTTAAGGGCACAGTGGCCCACAAGTCCGGAAATTCGGCAAAACCGAGTAACGCAGACTTTTGTCGCGCCAAAGGTAATAAAGAGTCTGCTAGGCTCAGTACAATTGGTCGTCCTGGACAGGCTGCCTGCCGAAGAGGAAAGGGCCCAAAAAAGCCAACTACTCCAGCAGGGTAGATCGTCACAAGATCTATGAACACCTTCAAGGTGTTACAGGAGAATCTCCATCATGCTAAGGGCGCGTCCGCTACCCTTAGTAAGAGGTTCGCCGAAGAGAGGATAACTCTGGGTCTCATACAGGAACTTTGGGTTATCAGCGGACACATAAGGGGACACACAGGGCAGGTGACCTTGTTTATAAACGCGATGAGCCAGTGCCTACGGCGGCCTGCTTAATCGTCAAAAATATCAACTATCTTCCCATTCCAGAATATACAACAAAGGATTTGGTGGCCCTACTAACGGAGGTACCGACCGACAGAGGCACTCAAACCATCGCGTGTGCCTCGGCTTACTTCCCCGGCGACGACGACAACATACCGCCAATAGAAATCCAGAACCTCATAACTCACTGCCAGTACAACAACCTTCACTATATCATTGGGTGTGATGCAAATTGTGGGCGCAGTAGCGCAGTGGTTAGTGTGCTGGACTACTGTGCGAGGGATCCCAGATTCCCAGGTTCGATCCCCGGAAAAACACAAATTACATCTTAAGGTTTTTTCTACTGCGCCACCTCTCGCGAACGTCTGACAAACATCCGAGAGTACGACTCGTCCTGAAAAAGCTTCTCAATTAAGCCGTTCGGACTCGGCAGAAAATTGTAGGTCCCTTCCATTCGTTCCAAAAATAGAAACTCACACAAAACGAATGGTTGCGAGAAGCTTGGCCTTGGGTGTCTACCGCCTGTTGCGCCGCCTATTTTTTTTTTTTTTTTGATGCAAATGCCCATAATATGATATGGGGAAGTAGCGACAACAATTA
The DNA here is from genome assembly GCA_955612985.1 of Cheilosia scutellata. Taxonomy (NCBI): domain Eukaryota; kingdom Metazoa; phylum Arthropoda; class Insecta; order Diptera; family Syrphidae; genus Cheilosia; species Cheilosia scutellata. The sequence continues at coordinate 77,296,062 of OY015312.1, forward strand.
TCTTTTAGATTATCTAGTTAGTAGTAATGTTGATATTCTTAACAAAGGTTCTAAACCAACCTTTATAAATGCGATACGCGAACCTACCTCACTTGACCTCACTCTTGCCAGCCCATTTATCTCTAATTTCATTGAAAATTGGCATGTGCCAGATGAAGCCTCGCTGTCAGACCAGCAGCACATTAGGTTTGACATACCAGGTCAATCGACACAGGCCCCAAACAGGTACGATCACAAGTCGACGGACTGGAAAATACATCGAGGACTAGTCCTCTCTAAGACGGATATGCTTGTTCCGTCAATTGAGTCAACGTGGAGCGTTAGCAGCGTACCAGCTAAATAAAGTGTTGCTAAACTCCTAGCTGTGGTCGAGGCACGATTAGGAGATGAGCAGTGCGGCTTTTGTTAAGCACAACCGAACTGTTATTCACTCTCAGAATGGTACTTGAGAAATCTTGGGAGTATGCAACACCTGTTTATGGATGCTTCGTAGATTTGGAGAAAGCATACGACCGAGTCCCTCGAGGTAAACTCTGGAGTGTATTACAGGAGTATGGAATTGTCGGTTCTCTCTTGAGAGCAGTTCAATCTCTCTACACCAACTGTAAAAGCTGTGTTCGGGTAAAAGGCGTTAAATCAATACCTTTCAGCATGGGCGTTGGACTTCGCCAGGGGTGCGTCTTGTCTCCTCTCCTTTTCTTTACTTATATGGACTGGATGTTACAGCGCAGTCTTGGCGAAGAACGTTTCGAATTGGAAGATCTGAGGATAAGTCATTTGCTCTTCGCTGATGATTTGGTCATCTTTGGGTCCTCTCAGACTGAACATTTGTGTTGAAGCTGATATGAAAGTAAGCGTAAACAAATCTGAAGTAATGGTCGTCTCCAGAACGCCTGTTCATTGCACTCTGCATGTTAGTGGAGTCCCATTGAAAAAGGTGGAGAAGTTTAAGTATCTCGGGGTCTTATTCACGAGTGATGGAAGGAGCAATGCTGAGTTTTCCTGTAGGATTGGTCAAGCTGAATCAATTTTGAGACGGCTTGGTCATTCTGTTATCAGGAGGACTGAACTTGGTGTCAAAGCTAAGTTGTCAGTCTTTAATTCGGTGTTTGTTTCAACTCTTACCTATGGTCATGAGGTTTGGGTAATGACCGAAAGAATAAGATCGCGGATACAAGCTGCCGAAATGAGATTTCTCCGTTGTATTGCTGGTGTGACCCGTAGAGATCGCATTAGAAATACCAGAATACGTGCGGAACTCAATGTCGACCAGCTACTTCTCCGGACAGAGCGGTCCATGCTTCGGTGGTTTGGTCATGTTAAACGCATGTCTCCGACCAGGATCCCACGAAGTGCTATGGAATCCGTACCATCGGGCAGGCGTCCTCTAGGTAGACCCAGGATGAGATGGTTAGATCAAATTCATAATCTCTCCTCTACCCGTATGGGGATTGCCCTTGATGATTTGGAGTCGATGGCGGAGGATCGAGAGCTATGGAGGGTCCACTTGAGCAACCTACACCCGCGACCCACTTAATGCATAAGCGGGCCATTGAAAATGTATGTAACCTCCTACCAAAGTAGTTGTGTCAGTAAAACCAGTTTGTGTAAACGTAAGGTTCCCTGGTGGAATGACCAACTTGCTAAACTCAGGAAGAAGGTTAGAAAACTCTTTAATCGAGCTAAACAACCGTGAACAACCGTGCCCATGGGATGTATGGCACCATGTTATGTGTCTTTTAACGGTGAACTCTAGATACCTGGGGACCTCTAGTTTCAATTTCAATTCCCCTTTTCTGTATACAGGGGGTGAGTACAGAACGACCTTCCCTTCCCCCTTACTCGTGGGTCCAAAATTGAACAAATAAACAAAACAACAACAAACAAAGGGACTGGTGCAAATGAATCGGGCACCAATACCTTCATGATAGCCGATTCTCAGACGACGAACATGACGGAGGAGGAGGAGAACCTCTTACTCCAAGAACCGTCAACTGGTAAAGCTGCTTCGGTTGGGGGAAGCGAGGGAACGGTTGACCTCGGACTTGAGAAACTCTTTCTTGAGGAAGATGACAATCGCTCCATCGCCAGCTCATCCAAATTCTCCATATCGTCCACAGCTTCGATTAGGAAAAGAGTTGTCAACTGCAAAATGACAATAAAGAAGCTGCAGAAACGAAAAGAACTAGGAGACCTTGACAAACGACGGCTTCAAAACGCTCTTGACTTCTTGGAGAGTCAGGCTTTGGAAGGTGATGAGCCCCGTGCTAATACCCTGCCGGAGACTGGCTCCCCAAGAATCTCGAGCGAGGGAGTTCTCATGCGACCACCAATGCCTGTGATATGCCGTAGCCTATCGGGGCACGGGTCTGTTGCATCTGACCCTGTTAAAAACGAAGCGGACAAAGAGGACAGAATTGTTTCACCGGGAGAGGCAGACTCGACCTTGGACAGCGCAGTTACTGTTGTGGATAAGCCATGTATGCCAAAGGACACTGAATGTTTGGATAGATCCGAAGCCTCAGTTGTCATTGCGGCGAGCATGGTGGAAAGCAACAAGCTGTCCAGAACTTGTACACCTACAGTAGAAGACCCATTAAAAATGCGTAGGAATGCACGTCGGCTGCTCAATAGGCTTAGGAGACGTACCCCCAGTTCCTTAACGGAAGAGGAGACGTCTATGTTAGCTAGGGCCCGGGAGACGATGAAGTCTACCGTCAGTGCGTGGCGCAGCAGCCAAAAGAGTAGGAAGCAGAACCCGACTGGAGAAGGGAAGATGACTGGACCAAGGGAGGAATGCATCTTGCCTTCCGCCTTGAGTAGGTCAAAACCCGAAAAACCGGGCACCTTCCCAGCTAAGGATTCGTCCAAAGCTGAGGAGACACCTGGCTGCTCTAGGAAGGTTCTACCGGTTAGGAAGACGAACCCTACAAGCAAAGGGAAGATGACTGGACCAAGGGAGGAATGCCTCTTGCCTTCCGCCTTGAGTAGGTCAAAACCCGAAAAACCGGGCGTCAGCTCAGCTAAGGATCCGTCCAAAGCTGAGGAGACACCTGGTTGCTCTAGTAAGGTTCTGACAGTAAGCAAAACTAAGTTGAGCAAGCCTAGGGCGCATGCCTCTGGAGGAGCCGGCATGAGATTGGAAGCAGCGAGGGCGAAATGCCTCTTGCCTTTCACCTCGACTGTGACCGATCCCAAGCCACCTGGAACTGTCCCATATAAGGATGCGTCCAAATCTGAGAACGTTCCTGGAGTCTCTAAAAGAGGTAGGCATGACGACACTATCTCCCCGGTTTCAGGCAGGCAGGCGAAAAGACGGAAATTTGCTGAGAAGGTGAAGGAGGGTCTTCGTGTCGCTATAGTCGACCTTGGTAATCCAAATCGAAGACTCACCACTCACCAATGGGAACTGATCGAACAGCGAATCCTAGATGGTGTTAACGACGCTATCGTAAAGGCGGCTGGCGTAATTCCATTGTTTGGACAGCTAACCACCTTTAAGGGATTCAAGGTCATGCAATGTGACGATAAAGAAACTATGGAATGGTTGAAGACCTTCGTTACCAACACCAACGCACCTTGGCCGAATGCCGAACTGCGGGTGGTTGATAGGAAGGAGATCCTCAATATCACCAGACCAAAAGGCCGAATACATATTCGAGGACCGTACTTGCCCGCGGAAAGGATAGAACGCAACCTGCAATTCCTGAACCCGGAACTTCAGAGCAGGGAGTGGAAAGTCCTGGAAACGAGTGAGTATACTGAGAATGGCATGGACGTTACGATACTCCTGAGCCACAAATCACTGCCGCTACTCCGCAAGCAAGAGTTTAAGGTCCGTGTGGGCATAACGCGATGCAAACTCAGGCTGATAGCGGCAAATGAAAAGAGCAGAGGAGAAGAAGCAACTGCCCGTGATGAAGATCTTACAAATAAATCTTCATCACAGTAAGGCGGCCAGCGCCAATCTGGTTATCCTTATGGAGACCAAGAAGATCGATATCGCTCTGGTACAGGAACCCTGGATCTTCCGGGGGAAAATACGAGGGCTGAGCTCCAAAGACCTGCATACCTATAGCAGTACATCTGATAATGGTAAGTTTCGTACATGTATTGTCGCCAGAAAACAGATTAAACTTTTTCTTTTACCTAGCCTCAGCGATACCGACCAAACAGCGGTTAAATGGGACAGGGCAGGAAAGAGCGCACTGATACTGGCGGCAATTTACATGCCTTACGAAGCTGACAGTCCACCTTCCGAACTAACCAATGCACTGGTTAGAGCAGCAGAGCGTGAGAGATGGGATCTAATTCTAGGCTGTGATGCCAACTCCCATCATACACTCTGGGGAAGTTCCGACATTAATGACCGAGGTGAGTCCCTCTTAGAATTTATTATAAGAAACAACTTACTTGTAGCTAATATTGGCAATGAACCAACTTTTATAACTAGGAATAGGCGTGAGGTCCTAGATATAACTCTCTATAGTAACTCACACACTCTTACTGTGCGGGAATGGAAAGTTTCTACAGAACCATCATTCTCAGATCACAGAATTATAGAATTCATCATAGATGAAAAAGCTACCCCGTTAGGTAAATATAGAAACCCCAGAATGACTAACTGGGAAACATTCTTATCTGAAGTAGCGAAGAATAGTAGGAAACTCAGTCATCAAAAAATAGGGTCGCCTGAGGAAATCGATGCAACAACAGAATTGGTGAACAAAATTCTAAGTGAGGCATACGATAGGGCATGTCCTCTACGGACAATAAAGAATAGGAAGTCTCCACCTTGGTGGACAAAGGAGCTCTTCGAAATCCGTAGGAGAACCAGAGCTCTCTTTAATTTGGCTAAGACCACGAACTCCCAGACAGACTGGGACCTATACAAAGCCGGCCAGCGGAGATTCAAAAAGGCCGTAATAAGTGCTAAACGCATTGCCTGGCGTACGTTCTGTAGTGACATCGAGAGCACCACAGAATCAGCTAGACTTAGGAAAATCCTGTGCAAAGAATCCGCAGTTCCGGGATACCTCAAAGACACTGATGGAACCTGGACACAATCCTGCGAAGAGACTCTTATTCTGCTACTACAGACTCATTTTCCAGGATGCACTACGAATCAGACAAACCAGTCTAGATTTGACACCGCAATAGCGTCGGTTCCAGATGAACTTATAACTGAAGATAAATTAAACTGGGCAATTGATACATTCTCCCCGTTCAAATCCCCCGGAGGAGACGGAATTTTTCCAATCATGCTCCAGAAAGCTAAGACCATTATTACGCCGGTCTTAAAAAGACTTTTTATTCGCAGTGTAGAATGTGGCTACATTCCTAAAGCCTGGCGAGAGGTCAAGGTCGTCTTCATTCCGAAGGCAGGGAAATCCAGTCACACCACCGCCAAAGATTTCAGGCCTATAAGCCTAACATCCTTTATGTTGAAAACCTTTGAAAAACTAATGAACGTCTTTATACGCAGTCGACTGGATGACAGCGCGATTTCCACATCTCAGCACGCTTATATAAAAGGTAGAGGGGTGGAAACCGCGTTACATGAGGTCGTTAGTACTATAGAGAGGTCATTAATAGTCAAAGAATATACGCTAGCTGCGTTCCTTGACATTGAAGGAGCCTTCAATAATGTCAAAACGTGCGCTGTAAAAAGGGCACTACAAAACCTAAACGTTGACCAGTCCATCACTAATGTGATTGTTAACTTACTTAGTGAAAGAAACATCAACGCGAAATTAGGTGACACGGTCCTTAGAGTAACCGCTTCGAGAGGCACTCCACAAGGAGGGGTCATCTCCCCTTTACTCTGGGTACTTGTCATGAATGAGATACTAACGAAATTTAATAACATGGGTGTAACGGTAATAGCATATGCAGACGATGTAGTCCTGCTTGCAAAAGGTAAATTCTTACCGACCATTAGCGACCTACTAGCAAACTCACTAAGAGTGCTTAATACATGGACAAAACAATGCGGCCTTGGGGTTAACCCCCAGAAAACTGAGCTTGTCCTGTTCACCAACAAAAGAACAATACCACTATTCGAGCCACCAACCCTCGAGGGAATACCTCTAAAGGTGGCTGATAGGGCGAAATACTTAGGAATGATATTAGATAGAAAACTTAATTGGAAGCCGAATGTCAATGAAAGAGTGAAAAAGGCAGCTAATGCTTTCTACGCATGTAACCGTATCTTTGGCAGGAAGTGGGGACCGAACCCCAAAACAATCCTGTGGATGTACACGGCAATCGTGCGGCCTATACTCACATATGGCAGCGTAGTCTGGTGGCAAGCCGCGGGCAAGGCGACCAATCTTAAGTCAATGACAAAAATACAAAGACTAGCATGTATAGGGACAACCAGTGCGATGAGAACTACACCTACGGCTGGACTGGAGGCAATCCTCAATCTGACTCCTCTGGACCTATACATGGAGGAATCTGCTACCAAAAGTGCCCTAAGGATCAGCCAAACTGGTACTTGGAACCTGCGCAACTTTGGTCACGCACAGATTCTTGGGAAATACATTGGGAATGTTGTCACTTCTGACTATATGATCCCACATCTAAACTTTGATAGACCATTCTCCTGCTCGTTCCCGAGTAGAGATGAATGGAATACAGATGGACCCACAAAGAGGAAATCGATATCCATCTATACAGATGGATCGAAGATGGACTGTGGAACCGGTGCCGGTATATTCTCTGAGGAATTAAATATACACTGCTCAATCAGGCTTCCTGACAATTGCAGTGTCTTCCAAGCAGAGGTTCTGGCGATCGCGGAAGCGGCCCGTAAGGTGTCATTGTTGGCAATACCAAGAAATGATATTACCATTTTCATTGACAGCCAGGCGGCTATTAAAGCAGTTTCTGCTACTGAAATAAAATCAAAGTTAGTACATCGCTGCCGCGAAGAGCTAAAGGTTCTCTGCTCGCAGCACTCCACGGTCCTCTGCTGGGTCCCTGGGCACAGTGACAAAGCCGGCAATGAGAGGGCCGACGAACTAGCAAGAAATGGGTCTGCAATGGATCATGATCTAGCACTGCAGTCGGTGAAGCCACCACTCTGTAATCTTAGAGAGCGAGTGGAAAATAAAATTCGCATGAAAACCAACAACAGGTGGAAGGGGCTAACTACCTGTGAAGTATCACGGAAGCTTTGGCCTAAATACGACAGCGGCCGGACCATCAAACTTCTACAGTTCGACAGGTCATCGCTGTCCAAATTGGTAGGGGCCCTAACGGGTCATAACTTCCTAAGAAACCATACAATGAAACTAAATCTCAAAGATGACGATATATGTAGAGGCTGCGGAGACGAAGAGGTACATGAGGACACACCTCACTTCCTCTGTCACTGCCCGAGCCTCTGTCACTTGAGGAACAGAACACTTGGAAGTCATTACTTCCATGACCTACAAGAACTTTCTGATGTCTCACTTTTTAATCTTTACAGGTTTTTGATGAAATCAGGATGGCTGGACAGCGTCGAGTAATCACCAGAAGAAGGGACATGAGGCTAACCACTCCAACATCACCGGTTAACCCCCACATAAAAGGGCATCACAATGGGTCCACAAGGACCTAAGTGTGGCACAGCAGAACATACCCTGCTCTGTCAACCCGTTAACCTAACCTAACCTAACCTAATCGAGCTAAACAAACCAAAATGTGGGACGAATATAGGTTCGCTCTCACAGAATATAACTCAGAATTGAGACGATCGAAGAGCATCATGGAGAAAATGCTGCGAAGACCTATCAGACATGCCGGTTGCAGCACGTATCCATAAAGCTCTGCGTAAAGATCATACCAACAGTGTAGGGCTGCTAAGGCAATCAGATGTAAAGGTATCGAAGACTCGACCAACCAGTGGATCAGAGCCATGTTGGAAAGTCGGATAATAACATCCTCCTCCGGAGGTGTGTCGGTGTTTGTCACAGCAGCAAAAAGGCGGCCCTCAAGGTAGAGGTCTCCCTCCTGTGGTCACTGGACATCGACAGTCTACTAGTCAGTCTACATAGCCTGGGCTATAGTGCCATCGGCTACGCTGATGACTTAGCAATCATCATCAATGGCAAGTCAGCGCTACCATTACTCGTAGGATGCAGAACGCACTTCTACATGTCTCTGAATGGTGCAACTTGGGAGGACTTTCCATAAATCCTAGTAAAACCATTCTAGTGCCTTTTACCAGGAAGAGAATGGTTAATCTTGACACCATAACCGTAACCGGCACTACCTTGAGCTACTCCAATGAAGTCAAATATCTTGGCATTGTCCTTGATAAGAAGCTCAACTGGAACTCACAAATCAAGTCAGTCACAGAACGTGCCACTAGAGCCATGTGGGCCAGTAGGCGACTGTATGGCAGAACTTGGGGTCTAAATCCCAGAATGATACACTGGCTGTATATCATGATGGTAAGGCCCAATATCACATTCGCGGCAGTTGTATGGTGTCCGAAAGTTCTTGAACGGACAACGGCAAATAGGCTACAAAAAGTGCAGCGTGTTGCCTGTCTGGGCATCACGGTTGTGATGCGCACCTGCCCTAACACAGCATTGGAAGCCATTATAGTGCTTTCACCCCTACATTATATTTATTAGGAAAGTGGCAGCTAGATGCGCTATTAAGCTTCAGCTAGAATATAAGTTTAAACCAGCTAACCATGTGGGACACCTGGAAATACTTAACTCAATCCCAAACATGGACATGTTCTTTTCAATCCCCGACATTATGGTCAAGGAATATAGTTTTGGGAAATTATTTGCGGTAGAAATACTGGACCGCACGAAATGGGCCAATGGTGTTCCGACACTGGACCCTAAAACTCTGGTCTGGTACACTGACGGATCGAAAATGGAATCTGGAGTTGGTGCTGGTGTCTCTGGACCCAATACCAAAGTCTCGATACGTATGGGAATGTGTCCCACTGTTTTTCAGGCTGAAGTCTATGCCATTGAAGTCTGCGCCGTTTTAAACTCCAATAAGGGAATTAAAGGCGCCACAATACAAATCTTTTCAGATAGTCAAGCGGCCTTACAAGCTCTTGCGTCCAATACGAAGGACTCAAAAACAGTAAAGTGCTGCTACGATGCCTTGCAAGTCCTATCCAAACTCAACAAGGTTAAACTTGGTTGGGTACCTGGCCATCAAGATATTGAGGGCAATGAATCGGCGGATCAACTAGCTAGGGCTGGTTCTGAATCCGCGTTCTGTGGACCAGAACCTTATTGCAGAGTCAATTGGACTACTGCTCTGGGTATAATTAACAACTAGTAACATCAACTTCGTCTTTGCCACTGGGAAAATGTTCCGGGTCTAAGACAATCCAAAAGTTTAATTAAACCTTACTCCTATAAGGAAATTCTCAAATAAGGATAGTATCAGAAGGCTGGTGGGCTTTCTCACAGGCCTTTGTAGCTTGAGATATCGCCTTAACAAAATGAATTTGTGCTCGGAGACAGAATGCAGGTTCTGTCTTGAGTATGAAGAATCCTCCGAACACATTCTCTGTGATTGCCCGGCTCTTCATTGGTTAAGAAAACGTGTGTTCAAGAGGGAGACACGTTCACCAGCAGAGCTTAGGAACTCCGCTACTAAGGATATATTGGCCTTCGCTAAGAAGCTCACACGTCTCTTGGAATAACTATATCCCTTTTCGATACAATAGATCTCTTTAGGTCGCAGTGTCAGCCAAATGGGCAGGGAACTTTAATGAAAAAAAAAAGCTGCAGAGCAATTAATTTGTAATCGAATATAGGTTATGCACTTATGCGTACCAGTAAGCTCTTGCAAATACTCTTCTTCATCATAGATTTAACTTTTTTTTTCGTATTTATGTGAATTTTTTTTATTAAATTAGTTTATCATTTGTTTATTTTTCCTCAAAAATTGTTTTTTTTATTCTAAAATTCAAATTCAAATTCAAATTTTGACAGAAACTGCAAGGGAAGGACACATGCAGTGAAGTAAATGCTTTGTTCGAATTTTCGAACTTACTTTAGCAAAGTAAGTTTTTATTCATACCGATTCAAAGCAATTGCTAAGTGCTTTTACTTTGCTACCACCTTTTACTCAAAGCAAATGCTAGTTTTTATTCATACGACCCATTGTATATAAACACTATAGTACTATCATCCCGTCGCATTGAATAACGCGCTATCGACGATCCAGGTGGCGCTTGAGTTGATTTAGTTTGTACACCCTACACTGCCAACTCCGAGCATTGGAGAAATGTGTATAGAGAAAACCAAAAGAAACAAAACAAAGTCAAACTGGACTGCCTCTTCTCTTTCTTCATTCATATCGCCTTTCCCATTCCGCAGTACACAATTATTTCTGATGTGATGTAACAGGGTAGGGAACTGCATTTGGTTTTGTTTTCTTATAGAAGAGAGGAACGAAGGAAAGGAGATGCAATATTATGACCAAGATAAATCAATAGCATGGTGTAGATGTAGAATACGATGGTGCGATGGTGTAGGATTTGTGTGTTTTGATAGGGGGACGATGCAATGGGTGATCAGTTGGGAGAGACAAATTGAATAAAAACTGAATTTGGCTTTCTTTCTGTCATTGCAGAAGATTTGAGGATTGGGCATAAAATAATGTAGACTCTCACTATTATGCCTATATTTTTGTCAAATATGCATCGATTTAAGTGATTCTTTTTTTAATTGATTCAAAAATATTATATGTGTCTACTTTATGGAGTAGGTATATAATGTAGAAACATTTTCTGTCTGTACAACGAGCTGCTAACTATTATATCTACTACATTTATCTCTATATAAAAATCAATTGTTATGCGCTAGTCTCGTTTGTTTGATTTTCATATAGTATTACTAGCAGCCTTGCTTGCGTTATTTGGGGTTACCCGCCTAATGCTGCCATCTCTGGTCTGGAGATAAATCTGAGCAATTCGCTTTTCCTTGAGTTCGCTCAATAACCCTATATAAGGACGTAGAGGGTATAAATGTAAGAAATCCCGAACCAGCTATTTAGTATACATAATGTTTGACATAATTATCTATTCTCCCTTATAGGAATTACCAAATGATTGGTTTAGTGCATCAGCTATGTTAAAGTTAATTAACAAATTTTCTTACATATCTTATTCCCTTTGATTTTTATTTTCCCTCACTTTCGTGTGATCGTTGACCAGTTGTTAGAAAACGGGCTTAGATTATCCGTTATGGGCTGTGCGTTGATGACTTAGTTATTTAAAACAAACAAGTTTCTAAATATTCGTTAATTTCCTACATACTATTTATAATCCATATTTAAAATTTATAGGGATGAGTAGGTTTATTGGTGCAATAGCATTTAGCGTAGCACAGCGAACTGCGTATAGCTCCTCGACTATCATCTTAATATGGGTATGGTGGTTTTCATCCCAAAAGTAGGAAAGACCTCCCAGAGACTCCCCAAGGACTTCAGACCAATTAGTCTGTCCTCTTTCTTCTGGAAACTCTCGAGAGGATCATCCACCTTCACATTAAATACACTGTTGACCGATCATTGATTTCAAGCCTTCAACATGCCTACCAAAAGGGAAAGTCAATCGAAACTGCTTTTCACACGATTGTTGGAACGATCCCTCAAGGAATGGATGTCTTTCTTGATATACAGGGGCCCTTTAACAATATTGAGACTGATCGATTATTCAAGCCTAAGACAAGTTTATAATCGGAGAATCAATCAGCCGCGTAAACACCCACATTCTTACAAAAAGGATGGTAAGGGCTACATTTGCCAGCTGCGTTGTCGAAAAAGTTATGCACCGAGGCACCCCCAAGGTGGAGTGCTATCTCCATTGTTATGCAATATAGTTCTTAACCCTAAATTAATAAACTATATTCATTGTTAAAAGACATACGTCTGTGAGGGGTATGGTTTGTTTCGTCATTTTTATCTCGTTTTTTAGTTGTTTCGTTTTAGTCGTTTCGCATTTTGTTGCTTCAGCATTTTTATTAATACAGTAGACTCTCGTTATCGTGAACACCGGTTAACGTGAACACTCGATAACGTGAACAGATTTTTTTTAACATTGACATCTCTAAAACGTGAACAAATCATGAACACTCTAAAACATGAACAACTATTTCTGCTCCAAATAATTGTAAAATTCAAGCAAGATGCAATTTAAAATTTGTTTTTCTTGGTAAATCATCGTATTGTACAGTTTTTAGGTACCTAGTTACAAGATATTTCGTATTGTATTTGGTCTGCTTTAAGTTGTCCCTTGCATTAATTGTTAGATATTGATTGTTTTGTCTTCTCGGTTTTCGCTTGTACGAATGCAAATGGTTTGCACAAGTTGAAGTCATTAGTTATTGAAAATGCTAAAAACTCACGTTCATTTAAATATGTTAACTGTCCTGTAGACTACAAGAGTTCAAAATCATTTTGGATGACGGTCACATTCAAAGATTGATTTCATGAATCATTTGCACCACAAGTATGTGTGACTAAAAAAATCCACCTATATATTATGTACTAGATTTTTTGTTTTTTTTTTTTAGGTTTCGTCACTTATAGAATATCATAATCTACAAGTGAAGGCTCTTCTGCTGGTGGACAAACCTCCATTGCATCCTCCGGAAAATGAGCTAACGATAGATGATCAATGTATTACTTTTATGTTTATGCTCCCAAACGTTACTCCTTTAATCCAACCCATGGATCAAAATGCCATCAGAATAACAAAGCTTTACTAGTCTACTAGACTAAAATAAATAAAAATACATGCATTTTTAAATTCCTACTGTGGGATTGTCCTATACTTTTGGTAAAATTCAACCTTCGCAAACGTGAACAATCTCGCAAACGTGAACTTTCTTGGTTTTTAATTGTTCACGTTATCGAGAGTCTACTGTATGTTTTTCAATTATCTGGTTTATATTTGTTTCGAAAAAAAATAATTCAGTTTTTTACTTAGTTCGTTTTAAGCTCATTTCGCCTTTTATTGTTTAGTTTTTCGATTATTTCGGTTTTTGTTTATTTCGATTTCAATTATTTCGCCATCATTTGTTCCGTTTTTTTTTTTTGATGTAAAGAGCCTAAGGGCATTCAAATTCGCGCGTAAACAGTAAGATGCGTATGGCATCCCCTGCAACCCCCCTGCTTGTGGTCACTGTAGGATTTGGAGTAGGTGCAAGGTTGGGTATATGCAAAGTTTATATTATGTTGTTTGCTAATTTTACCGCCAAAAACTACGAAAACGAATTTCGAAAAGAAAGCTTTTATGGAGAGAAAATATTGCCGAACGAGCTAGGAAATCTAGTGGCTCAATACTCCTGTAAAAGGGCTATCGGCACTAGATGGGGTCCTTCAGCCCAATATAATGCATCGGCTTTATACTGCGGTTATAAGACTGATTATTCAATACGGCATCGTTGTGTGGTGGGAACAAAAGTTCCAATCTAAAGGTCTTACAGAAGGCATGCTTGTGCACCACGGGCGCACTAAGGACATCTCCAACCGCCGTTCCACAAACCATGCACAACATACTTCGTCAGTAAAGAATATTCCACAAACGTGGCAATTAGATTAAGGAACGGGAAACACTGGAGAGGGAAACCGAATGGATACGCCAACATCTTTCTACAGACGATCCCCTTGCCTATTAGGTACTACCGATTAACTGCCTACGAAAATCAACTTCGAAAAAGGCTTCACCCATGAAATACCGGACAGTAATCAATGGGATTCACAAAATGTCCTACACAACAAATCACTATCAATATTTACAAACGGTCCCAAGACACTAGCGGGAGTTGGCGCCGCTGTCTTTTCAGAAGACCTGAAACTGGGCCTCTCCTTCTGTCTTCCGAAAAACTGCAGTGCAAAACTGCTATTCGTCAAGCTACAGCGTGGCTAGTGAATAATTCGATACCACAAAGAGATATCGTCATAAATATTGATAGCCAAGCTGCAATCAAATCCCTTATATACACCGAAATAAGATCTAAGGCGGTAGATGACTGCGGCGTATCTCTTAACTAGATAGCTGCACAGCGCAAGCAAGGCTAGGCTCCTCTGGCTTGGATAGTATAAGTCTGCACAACGTGTATGTATCACTTTCCTACGCTAAACAAATAATTCACGCGGACGCAGCAAGCAGAGCAGGGTTCAGATGGAAACATTCAGGATACTGCGATACTGCTGGGCTCACCTGGGCAGCTCTGGAAACAAAAAGATCAAAAGAGCTTCTTCTTCGACTTAAAAGATCCAGAATTTCGAAAGTCGTTAATGTCCTCTCTGGGCACTGCATATTAGGCAGATACGCCGCAAAGGCTCGGTCTGACATACAACGACTTCTGATGCAGAAGCTGCAGAGATGAAGAGGAGGACGAGTCCGTCACTACTTTCTTTGCAGTTGTCGGGCACTGTCCAATCTGAGAAAGGACCACTTAAGAAACTATTTTCTCAATGATCTCAGTGATCTAGAGGTGCGCCGCTAACATTCTTAGTTTTATAACCGGTAGCAAACTAGCAAATGGTTTACATGAGTAGCCAGTAAAGGAAAAATTCAGAAAGGTGATATGCACAAGCGGCCGACTAACGGCCTAAGTGTTTCTCTCACCGAGAGCCACTCTAACTAATTAACTAACTATCATCTTAATATATTTCATAATTAATAGATATAAATTTGGACTTTAAACAATATCTTTTTCATACTACATACCTACATTATGAGAAAATTGAAAAATGGGATCGTTCTAGGTATGTGATTTTATTTCCTAAGATTCAACCAAACTTCCCCACTAGTACAGCGCGTTTCAATTCACTTGGCCATTCTACTGCGCAGGTTTCTGAGTATTTTGTTTTTGTGTTTTGTTTTGTGTCGTGTATATTCTCTTAAATCCTCTCTCTGCGCAACCGACGGTTGGCCAAGTGAATTGAAACGCGCTGTACACCTACTAATCCTACCATGCACTTCACATGCTCACCCACCCCATAACTTTCAAATCATCATAACCTACCCTTGACACCTAAGTCCAAAACCCACACCATGACATCATCACTGCTGCCCATAAATCGAAGAAATACAAAATATTGTAAAGAATCTGCGATTTCATATTTTCCTACAAAACAACAATTCCAATCGTCATCTCATCACTCATTCATCACACTCGTCACACCGCGTCTCCACGAGCAATATTTCATAGAATGCCATATAGCATGCTATGAGAATTGCTCGTGGAGACCACAAATAGTATTCTATGAAAAATGGTATTCTATCTATTGCTCGGCTCATAGCTTGCTATCGATAGTATTCTATGGGGTGTGCTTTCTTTGTCTGACACATGTGTTTTTGTGTGATGCACAAACCAGTATGTGGTTTGTGGAGTGATGACTATGGAAATAGTAAGCTATGAAATGCCCACCCTACATTTTATTGCATACCATCATTATTTCTTTCTATGAGAAATGACAGATGGTAAGCTATGAAATATTGCTCGTGGAGACGCGGTGTCACGCAAAAAGTACACTTCGCCTAACCTACACACCACCACTACTAACTACATACGAGTATAGGTTAGGTATATGCGAAAAGTACCCGATCATTCACTTTATTTTCCTTTGTATATTCCACTTCCACCACAACCATTATGCAATCGGTGGAGAATAAAAGACAACAGAAATAATAATGGTTCTTTCTCTTTCATCTGCATGTTGTCAATGAGACGAATAAGAAAAGAATAATTTCGTTTCAAATAATCAAAGACAACTACCATGTTCGATGTGAGTAGTTGGTGATGGACGTGGTTGGTGGCGCTAGTGCATAAATGCGAAGTGATAGTACTATAGTGTTTATATACAATGCTATTATCATCCACGAAAATAAGCTGTGTGTCTAACACATCAGAAGAGTGTTACCATGCCTACAATGAAAACATATCATTAAGGGTGTTTCAATGGATTTTGTCAAAGAACTTTCGGTTTTGGTGCTTTTGAGAACAGATTATTATGTGGGGTGTTGGCATACAATTTTTACTGCTTTAATTTATTTGTATTTCTGAAGGACTCGTTAATATGTAGTTAAAGGATGCAAAATAAAAAAGTTTTTCGATTTTGACATTTAGAAAAAAGGTTTATTCGTGAGGTGTTTTAATGCATTCAATCCATTAGAGTGCAACAAGTGATGGTAAGTGCGTTGTAGTGATATTAGGCGTATTTTTTTGGGAAGTGAGTATAACAACACCAAAAGTGAGTATAACAGTTTTGCATGTAAAACCAAAAGTGAGTATAACAAAACCAAAAGTGAGTATACCAGTTTTGCATGTAAAAGTAAAAGTGAGCTAGCTATAGATTCCCAAAAAAATACGCCTATTGTTTTAAATTAATAAGGCAACCGGATTCATGTCCGAGAAAACTAAGTATGTGTTTTGATTACTATTCGTTGGGGCATATTTGTGCATATTTTGGTATAAATGCATATTTCACTTTGTAGAGCATATTATTGGCATATTTTAGCATTTTTGTTAGGTATATATTTGCATATTTGTCTTTTTTTCATCAAATAGTTTTTCAGATTGAAATATAATATCATAATGACGGCAGGTATACCTATTCTGCTTCATGTCGCTCGCTGGGTTTTTACCACATCCGGTCTCTACTCCCTAGTAATGAAACGCCTTGAAAGGATTTTATGACAAATATGTAATTTAGGTATCGTATAGGTATATACAAAATTGCATGTACCTATGAATGCATATTGTATAATATACTTATACATATATATGTTTCTATGGATGCTATGAGACTCATGAGAGGTCCCATCCCATCTTATCGTGGTTACATAATTTTGTATTCTAATTGCCGGTTTTTGTTAGAAAAAAAGCTAAAAAGCGATTAGACCTACTCTTAAAAAAACGCTCCTATTATCTTACCGCTTGATGCTGTGGAAAAAATAAATGTAATTTATTTCGTTGCGATTTATTTCGTTCAGCAATATTTCTGTTTTAAATTTTAAGGTGGCAACCCTAGTGGTATTGCTCTCTGATTTATTGCGATTTATCATACAAACTTTGGCAACCCTATGAGAGCTTTTAAGAGGGACCGATTTATGTAATTCATTGCAACCAGACTGAGAGACAAACATCCTATCTTCCCTGTACTGACAATTTTTGTTAGACAGAGTATAGTCACATACAAAACATCTTGAACGAAGCTGGACTCTCATCTGTCGAAAACGTATTTGCGACGAGCGATTGTCGCTGCATAGGACGATCAAAATATCAAACTGCAATAATTCTATTGTGGGTCCATATTAATACACAATCGCGGTTGCGCGATGCGGTACATAGCACGGTCACAAATGTTTGTTTCGAGATCGCCCAAGCTACATCACAAAAGCTTTTCATAAACAAACATTATACTTGAGGGGAGTGTCCTAATCACGGAACAACTTTGTGCGGCCAACGCTATAAAAAGTAGTTTGGTGGCTTCAAATCAAACAAGTTTGATTTTTGTCGCGCCGTCGTTGATAATGTAAAATGGAATAATTTAAAAAAATGAATTTAGCCCTATTTTATGGGATAAACGTGTGGAATGTTATAAAAAAGGATGTAGTGTGGGAAAGAGTTGTAATTTTTGTCACCCACCACCACCCACCACACCACTTTCCAAATATGACGTAGCCTTAATGAACTGGAGTAGTCGCGCGATGGTGTTTACGAAGGTTGCGCTTATGAGCTACCGGTATTAGGGCACGCATTTTGGGAACGCTACCAAAAACCGAAGGCTACGTCCTAATTCGACTGGCATCGGCTGGTTCAATTATTATCAACATACCATCAGCCATCTCTTTTGTAGCCAATTGAAGCTACCTATTAAGCGTATTGTTCTGTACAAATGGTCAAATCCTCCATGACTATAGTTAATAAAACGTCCATCGCTGATTATGGACCTATAACATATTACAACAATGAATACGTCTAGTGATATTTTTCGTCGTTTATTTCCGGGCATCTCATTCAAACTGAAGGCTACCAAGTGGAATTTCGTTTTCACAGACTGATCTAAAACCAACTTTATCTTTTGCTCCACCCATGTTTACTGCTGAAGCAGTAGCAATAAAAGACACACTAGCATTAAGAACTAAATTACACAACAAATGCATTGTATGCACAGACAGCTTATCAGTTTTAAGGGCCATTATGAACCCTAATCACAACCTCATCGTCATAAACCAAATCGCAGACTGTCTTTTAAATAAACGCCAACCATCTACTATCTGCAAACACAGCCTACGAATTAAAGCTAAGATCAGGCGATTTATGTATATACACAAATTTCATTTGTCTATGACATACACAAATCTTAAAAAAAAATCGTAGTCAGAACGGATTTGTGAATTCCACAAATATTTGTGGCTCACAAGATTTGTGTATTTTGTTCCAAATGTTCAAATTAAATTAGTAGTGCATGGCCATATTTGTGTCAAATTGTTTTTTATTCGCTTATAAAATTACGATTAAAAAATGCGCAAATACTCAAAATTTGTTCAAGTTTATTTTTTAACGCATTGAACTATTTCAACCGATAGAAAAAGTATAAATGACACTTATGAAATCAGCGCAACCAATATCATTGTCAATCGTGTTAATCATGTCACCTTATCGCGCTGGTCGCCGCGCCGGTCACTCGCATTTGTCCTTCAAAGCCCACACAACAAGACAAAGCGAGCTTGTCATGGATTTTGGGACAAAATGGCACTCGCATGGCAGAACGATTGGCATTGTGTGATCGGGCGTCAATTGGGCTTGACACGTTCACGAATGACATTTACACCACGATCTATTAACCAAATTTTGTGACGGTAGCATGTCAGAAATTTACTCGATTTTTCACATGTGTAATAGTAGCTTAATTATTTTTTATTGACATTTACACCACGATCTATTAACCAAATTTTGTGACGGTAGCATGTCAGAAATTTACTCGATTTTTCACATGTGTAATAGTAGCTTAATTATTTTTTATTAAGCTATTATTTTTTTTAATTTTTGGTGAATAAATAGGCAATAATGATAATAGTCTCCCAAAGTAATTAAAGGTAAAAAAAAAAAAAATAGTTTGCGCAACAGGCGTGTAGACACCCTAGGCCTAGCTTCTCACAACCATTCGTTTGTGTGAGTTTTATTTTTGGGACGAATGGAAGGGACCTACAATTTTATGCCGAGTCCGAACGGCTGAATTGAGAAGCTTTTTCAGCACAGTTATACTCTCGGATACCTTTGCATAGTAGTCCAGCACACTAACCACTGCGCTACTGCGCCCAGGTCTGCGGTCTGATAGGTAACCGAAAGATATTTGCATTACTGTGTAGCTTGCCGAACATCTAAGCTCTTCATCACTGAAGCTCCTTCTTATCTTTCTTCGAAAGACGGGAAAACTAAGTACAGCAATGTAAGGTGTCTGTTTGGCAGTACAATGGACCAGTAGTTGTGTCTGAGTGCTCCATCGGATAGTAACCTCCGAAAAAAAAAAAAAAAAAAAAAAAAAAAAAGTGTAGCTTGGAGGGTTATTCCCAAATGCGCGGCGGATAGCTTTTCATGGCGGATTGGTATTTTTGTATTTCCAAAAGCAATTCGATCTATTATGCCCAAAACACACGTACAGAATTCATTGTGCAGCAAGATAATGCCCAAAAGACATCTGCAGAAAATCTGAACTCTTCACTGCAAGCAGTACTGCAGATGAAACAGATGTGTAGAATTCAATTTGCATCGGTTGCTGTCAATACGGGGAAAGTGCAACACAGACGACAAATAATTGCCGTCTCTTTTCCTCGTATTCACTGCGTTGCTATGCAGTAGATTTAGAAATAGAGACATGTTGCAGTGCTGCGGTGGGTGCAGAATTTACATTTGTATCACCACATAAGAACATGTGTATTCTAATCTTTCTGCACAGTGAATTTTGCACGTGTGTTTTGGGCATTAGAATACACATGTTCTTATATAGAATCACTGTTTCTCGACAAGGCCTTACGAATCAATTGCCTTCTTAGGCCAAAGTAACAGCGGTTGGCAAGTGTAATTCTTCGCTTGATTTCTGTGATGTAATTTTCAGAGTTAATAGCGGAGCCGAGATAGACAAAGTCCCGAACTACCTCAAAGTTATAGCTGTCTATCGTGACGTTGTCCGATTCATCGATGTTGTGTGTCCGTTCTTGTTGACAGCATATATTTTGTTTTGCCCTCATTCACCACTAAAAAATCCATTTTTGCCGCCACCGTACTGATACTTGCAAACGCACCAGTGACAGCTCGCTGTGTTCTGCCAATCACCCCTATTGTCGTTGTCGTTTATGACTCTAAAAAAACGACTTGACTGTTTGGTATTGGCGACTAAAAATAAACGACGATCGCGCCGACGATCAACAAATGGCGTCTGAAATATCAAAAAATCTGGATTGTATTTTTCGACGACGATCGTCGGTATTGCGTGAGGCATTTTGTGACGACGTTTGTCGTGGAAATGATACATTTCTCTCGTCGACTATTTTGCGGACGACTGTGTGATAGTGTTTGGCAATGGAACGAAATAGCCTTATCTCTCAATTATCTTGGACCACATTCGACTTCAATAGTCTAAAATATATTTTAAATCTGAAACGACAACGACAATAGGGGTGTATGTCAAATATTACAAAATGAGTTTAATCCGCTACTTTAGTCGCGTCTGTCAAGGACTTGGCTGCGTGTAAAACGTCTTGGACTTATATTTCTGTGTTCAGCTGTCTTTTCTACACTTTTAAAAAAAATTGGGTGGTTATGTCAAATAATACAAAATGGTTCTAATCCGCTACTTCGGTCGTGACTTGGGTGCACGCAAAACGTCTTGTACCTACTCATATTTTCATGTATAAGCTGATCTACTCTGTTGCCTAGGTGGGGCTATAATCAAGTGGCTATACTTAGTCACCCCTATCGGGAACAATATTTCCCCCGAAATGTTTCCCTTTTTCACAAAATAGGTATCGTGAATAATTTTCGAAAGGGAACTAAAAATTCCGTCGGAAAATATAGGTATCGGGAATAAATATCCGATGGAAATATTATCGTAATTTTCCCTAAATATTCCGCTGGCATTTAGTCTGGGAACTTTAGCTGGAGAGCAACAATGTAAGTGGTTTTCTGCAAAATATTTAAAAAAAAAATAAAAAATAATGCATATTGCCAGTTTTAATGAAGGTCAAACACAACAAATACAAAACAGCTTCAGATTATTCTAAATCATATGGAAAAATATCTGGATATAGCAAAAGAATTTATACAAAGAAATTTTCACAGATGGATCCATGATGGATGGCGGAGCGGGGGCCGGAATCTTTTCAGAAGATCTGGAACTAGCCCTTCAAATTAGCCTCGGGAAACACACTTCAGTATACCAGGCTGAGATGATTGCTTGGCTGCATGCGTTGGATTACTTGCTTGAGAGTCAGGTGGAAGGAAGAAATATTCTAATAGCACTGATCAACCAGGCGGTGATTAGATGCATGGAGCAGACAACCATCACAACATCACTGATACACTGGAATGTGTATTCAAGCTCAATAAGTGTACATCTAAAAATCAGGTAACACTGACTTGGGTACGAGACACATAGGGATCGACGGCAACGAAAAGGCAGACTTCCTTGCAAAACAAGGAGACGAAAAGAGACCCGATATCGACAATGGTGGTCTGATTCGAATATCTCTCGAAATTTATACATATATGTATACAAAGAAAAAAAGCAATACGGAAACACCCAAATGAGTTTTTGTTTGCGGCAAAGAATCCACGAGTAACTCCAACAACTATTTAAGTATTTGCTTATTCACTCGGTAGTACCTATTTATGGACTCTAAGAAAATTAGTTAAAAGTACAGGATGTTAAGAAAGGTTTATAGTTCCTGCTTACAGTTACAATGCTTGTTGTATACCTAAAGTATAAATGCATCCCTTAAGCTTCGTCTTACTAATCTTTGTCGAGCCCTCTCAATCTCCACTTCCTCACGCTCTTCCATCGCTAATAAAAAATGCGCACTTTATATATCAAAACTATTTTTAATTTTTTTAAAACTCTACTCTCTCTCTTGTCAAAACATTCGAACATATTTTCGAAACTACTTTTCTGATTCCCGGGGAAAAAACTTTCCGATGGAAATTCACGATGGGTAGGGCCTTACCAATAAACATTTTTAACCTTCAGCTTAAATATTTTGACGGTCACAATGGCTCATTTTATATGGTCATTTTCGCCATTGTGACTTCGTGAAAGTTAGCCTGGACACTAAAAATGATTATTAGTACCGTGGTTTGTCTATGGACCTTACCCAAGGTATATAGAAATACATGGTATGATATTGCGCATGTTTGTTTGCATCTCTCTCTTCAAAGTGACATCACCAGACGACAAAACATAGGCAACAGATAATAATTTATTTAATTTGTTTACTATTCTATTACACTGAAAACAGCACACAAAACATTATTGTTATTAAAAATGAAACTTGGGCACAGAAAACTACCCTTATTTCAATATATTTTCACAGAAACGTTAAAATCATTGTCGTCAAGTGACGTACATGCGCAGAAAAAACGAAAAATTAATCGCGGAATATCATACCTTGTAGTTCTATATACCTTGGACCTTACCAATAATCATTTTTAGTCTTCAACTTAAATATTTTGACGGTCACAATGGATAATTTTATATGGAAATTTTCGCCATTGTGACTTCGTAAAAGTTAGCCTGGACACTAAAAATGATTATTAGTACCGCGGTATGTCTATAAGAACAGCCAACATTTTTCTAACCGATGCCACTTGGCCGTGAAAGCAAAGAAACGATTGTGAACTGACTTCGGAGCACGTTTTGAAGAATTTAATAATAAATTTCACTTGTGAATCAAAATGTGTAAAAGTGCCCATGACTGTAAATATGTATTCTAAATGAATATGAATATAGATATAATAACATTGCACATAATATAGGAACTATTTTCACATTATAGGTATGTACGCACATTCGTGATTGCAGTCATTGGGCCTTACCAATAACCATTTTTAGTCTTCAACTTAAATATTTTGACGGTCACAATGGATAATTTTATATGGAAATTTTCGCCATTGTGACTTCGTAAAAGTTAGCCTGGACACTAAAAATGATTATTAGTACCGCGGATTATGTAACAAGTGGACTAGAGAATGAATTATATAAAAAAATCAACAATAACATAATACATTATGTATCCAATATCAAATTCACAGCCACTCCAGCGTTTAAACTAACCTTCCATCTTTGCTTTTATCCAAAGGCCATTTTTGCAATATCTTTAAAACCTCTTTGTATTTATTGGACATACTATACTTATATAAACTAATTAAAACGCAATTATAGATTCCTTCCTTTCCAAACAAGGATAATTATACTGTACATACTTACTCTTACCACTGATAAATAAATATTATACTTATAAAACTAATTAAGTTAAATAACTTTCCAGTGGAAAGTTGACTCCTACAATCTGCTTTCCAAATCCTACAGAATTGTTAACTCGCACCATGCTCATTTTCAGCTAAATTCCATCTAGGGACCACCTTTAAAAATGAGGGCGTTCAAGAATCTAATTTAGTAAGTCTGAGGGCGTTCAAGAAGTAAGCTCTATTTCTATTTATTGCTACGTTTTCATTGGGCAATACTGGGCACGTGAACAGCTTCCTCAGTTGACGTCTATGACCCCTTTTACACCCAGCGGTTTTTCACTTTAGTGTCGAGAATGTGTTTGTGAAGGGGATGAAAAGTGCAGGGGATAGCCGAACACGGATGGGCCGCGAATTCCCATCCGATTCTTGTGTTCTCTTTCGCTCTCTTTCGTTATTTTCAGCGTTGCTTTATTCTCAAACCGTACTCGGTCGCGATAGACGTCTGCATTTGCTCTATTTTCGAACTGTGTGCGGTCTGCGCTTCGAAAATGCAGCTACCACCGCGAACGACGAATGTTAAACAAAGGAAAACGAAGACAATTTGACAACCGAGTCACTACAATGAAAACACTGGACTTATAAATGCACCATAAGTGCCCAAAAGAGAATTAAGAAGTATCGTGAGTGAAAACTCTTGCGTGTAAAAGGTGTCTATGCCCGCAACACCGACAAATCAAGTCAAGAACTTCTCGACTTAAGGACCATTCACATGAGAGCCAACGAACGAATTAATGAAATGCGTATAAATCACTTTTGATACATTTATGAACAGAAAATTGTATTATCAAAATACAAACAATTTTATTATCAATCAAAATGTATTAAGGAAACAAGTTTATAAACAGTGTAAATAAAGAAATTTCCAACTTTTCGCCGCGATCGAAAACACTGGCGCGAATTGTCAGTTTATTCGCAATCCACATAATTTAAATCGCGTTCCACAAAGTAGCGAATACAAATCAGGAATAATAGAATACAAGATTACGCCGATATGTGAAAAGAAAATTGACATAAAATAGTGTGACGTCAGTCGGGACCCGTGGTTTGACGTTTGTACGTTTTGTTTTTACTTCCGAATTACGGGTTGAAATGTTCTTAGTTCTTATGAAATATTTGAGTAAATTTTAAATGATATTTGTTAATAAAATATGTGCGTTTATAATACCGAAGTTTCTGTTTCATTTATCATTTATTTCGTTGAATTTTAGTACCTTGTGGTTCGGGCATGATAGCTGAAAATGTAAAATATGTGTAGGTAGTGTAAAAATTTGAAGTGTCTATTCGCACGTTCATTTTGACAGATTTTGTACTGAACTGACGTTTGATTGTTTTTAATTATAGAAACATTACAGTTTTAAATAACTGGAGTGCATTCCAAATTCGGCAGTAGTTAACTATTTTAACTACAGCGTTGACAAGCTGTGACAGTTCAAAGGAGGGGAAGTTAACTAAATTAACAAGAGGCAAAAGTGTGGTTCATTTCACTCATACTAACAAACCAACTGTCATGGATTCATGTATTCATTTTTTTTTTTTAAATCAAACATGGATTCCAACAACAACTACTCACTACCACATGAAAAGTGAAATGTCAACATGAAATTAGTAACAATAGCTGTCCCAGTCCCAGATTCCAAAAAGTAACTAAATAAACAATCGTTGTTAATTTAGTTAAAATAGTCAAACCTGGAATGCAGCCCTGGTAGCATTCTTGCCAATTTCGGTCGCTTAGAAGACCCAAACTTGCTGCCCTCGTAAGTGATTGGGCGATGGTATGTGAAAAGAGTTTTGTTTGTAGCCATTTTCACTTTTTACCGGTCAGGTCCAACCACGTTGAGATAGCTGCTCGATATTTTGTGAGTTATTGTCAGCTCCGAAGAAGTACATGATAGGAGCCGAACAATAATTTCCTTCTTGACAGATTTTCCGTCAATCAGAAATTCTTGAACGACGAAATGATTTCGAATGAATTTGAGCAGATGTGGAACATCCGCGAAAACAAAAATTTTGTTCTCATCGTGTAAAAACCTAATGTAGAATATATTTAAAAAGGATTCGATAAAAATACCTATTTTGACATACCAAGGTTTGTCCATAGTGATTTCTAGGTTCTTGAATAGTCCACTATTTCCACCACCTAAATCGCTAACAATAGCTACAACGTTGTAACCGCACTACTTTGCTGTTTGAAGAATGCCTAATAATATTTCGAAAGTCATTTGACAGTCAAACGCATAGAAAACTGGCTGCTTCCATTTGGCCATCAATCTTATTTAAAATAGTTAAACAAAAAACGAATTATAATTATGAAGAATAAAATATGAGTGCGTTTTACCTCTTAGCATTGCTACTTGGACATAGTTAGCAGGAGCTAATGTCGAGTCAGATGATCTGTCGTAACAGAAAGTTTTTCGTATTTTCATCTCGTCAAGCTTCATCAAACTGTGTTGCTGCTGACAAGAATTTTACAACATGTTCGATAATTCCTGGCGAAATGTCCACTTAATGTGCCCAACTTTGGAGAGTCCGAACTCCAGGAAGTGGAAAATTTTTCTTCCGAAGCAGCTTGTATGCCTTGGCACTTGTGGAGTATAGCGTAATTGATTGTGCTACATCTTCTTCAGTCCAATGAACTTTTTTAATGCCCATCTTCAGTTTATTTACCTGGCATGTTGTAAAAACTTGCTTCAACCGTTCCTCCATAATTCTCACGCTGTAACTCTGATGTTTTGAGAAGCTTCTCCAGAGAACTAATTTTCTTCTCTAAACATTCTTCGTTCAAATTTAGTGTAAAGTTCTTCCGCTTCAGAGTTTCTCTAAAAAAATGGGTTCCATTTTAGTTTTTATTTAATGAAAGGCTGGAAGTTAACTCACACTTCATTTTCCAAAGATGCGATACACTTTCTCAAGTTTTCAATGGAAGCCATACCCTCTGCATCATTTGCATTGCTTTCCTCTTCAACAATTAGGGGTGCTATTTCAGCACCTTCATCTTCAGTTTCCATTGTTTGTGGAACTTGCTCAAGTAGGGTCGTTATCATTTGCTTTGTGGCTCGAGCTTGCATCCGGTGAGAGCGAACGGAGACGGAAACTACGTCTGTTTCTGGGTGTAATGTTGGAATTGATTCCGATCAGTGAAATAATAAAATTGGATTTAAAGAAAAGTTTTAATCAGAATTAAGTTATTTCTTTCGTAAAAAAATTCCACAATTGATTAGCTTTATCTTGATACCAACTAAAGCCAATATTGTTTGATTATTCGTCTTAAAATCGGAAAACTAAATTTTCAATGATGCATTTCAATGATAGCTATAACTAGGGCCTTAACAAGAGGCAAAAGTGTGGTTCATTTCACTCATACTAACAAACCAACTGTCATGGATTCACGTATTCATTTTTTTTTTACATCAAACATGGATTCCAACAACAACTACTCACTACCACATGAAAAGTGAAATGTCAACATGAAATTAGTAACAATAGCTGTCCCAGATTCCAAAAAGTAACTAAATAAACAATCGTTGTTAATTTAGTTAAAATAGTCAAACCTGGAATGCAGCCCAGCTAATTTTTCGTTGAAGCAAACATAAGCACTAGCTCTTTTGGTTCACGGCGGAGAGAAACGAAAACACTCAAATGTCATCGAGCAATAGGGTAGTTCGCGACAACGTCAGTGTCAAATGAGAAAAAAAAAACAAAGTGACAGCTAAAAAAACTTGTAGGAAAACAAACGAAATTTTATATGGCGGGAGATAGGGTTTAAATTAATTTTGGATTTTTTGAAACATTCTCCACAAATTTATTTATTGAACTTTTGTAAACACTTTTAAGAAACTCTAAATTTCAAGACTGCAATGTTTTCAATTTGTATTTGGCACTTTATTATAAACTTTTCACAAATAAAATGGGCAAAACCTATCTCCCGCCATGTTTAAATTTCGTTTGTTTTCCTACAAGTTTTTTTTTACGTTTCAGTGAAAGAGAAAGCGCACTTCTGAAAGAGATAGCTTCGCGAAATACCCTATTAGTGCGATTTGGTTTGTGTCGAGGTTTGTGTGCTGAGTGTGGCATATTGGCATCTGTTCTGTTATAGAACGTTCGAAATAATTTGAATAAGTCGTTATTTTTGCGCAGTTGCAATGTTTCTACAATGGATGGCACTGCTTTCTATGTAAAAAATAGCAAAGGCGCGCAGAGGTCCGCCGCACTGAATCAAAAAGGCTAGTGCTTATGTTTGCTTCATTTTTCCTAGCAGGTTTGTATGAAGCTGACATTTCACTAGCAGTCCATGTATAGTATGTCAATGATGACAGACTATGCACTTTCTTCTTTTTTTATTCGTCTCATTGACAACATGCAAATGAAAGAGAAACAACAATTATTTTTGTTGTATTTTATTCTCCACCGATTGCATAATTGGTAGTGGAGTGGAAGTGGAATATGCAAAGGATAATGAAATCAATGATCGGGTATGTATTTTTCGCATATAGGTAGTTAGTTAGTGGTGGTTTGTATTGTAGGCAAAGGGTATTTTTAGCATGAGGATACTGATAGGGATTTTATGAGAATAACAATGTGGAAAGAAGGTATAATGAAATAAAAGATCGGTTAGATACATTTCGCATATAGTGGTGGTGTGTCGGGTGTGGTACTTTTAGCATGACAAGTGTGATGATGATTTGAATTGATATTTAAGAAAATAACAATGTGGAAAGGGGAAATATGAAATCACAGATCGGATTCTTTACAATACATATTTTGTATTTCTTCGATATACTATGTGCAGCAGTGGTGTCATTGTGGTGGCTTTTGGACTTAGGTATCAAGGTGTGGGTGGCTAACCCACCCTTAGGTGTCAAGGGCGGGCTATAATGATTTGAAAGTTATGGGTTGGGTTAGCATGTGAGGTGCATGGTAGGTGTAGAAAAATCTCTGCATATAATAAAATTGTAAATTTTGAAATGTGTGTTCCACTATCCACGTAAGAACTACTAACCCGATTGGTATGGATCTTTTTGGAAAATTTAGGCCTTAACAATGAGCACCATTTAGGTTCCATTATTTCATTGTAATCAGATAATATTAAAGTTATGCAGTTCGAAGAAATAAAAACCAACTTGAGTAAAACGAGAAAAGCGAAGAAGATTTATTCTTGATGAACGTTTACAGAAGAAGATGGAATAAAAGTAGAAATGTAGAAAGAAAGTAGAAGTAGAAAGTAGAAAATGACATCTGTTTCATTTGATGTATGTTAATAATGTTGAACAAAAGAGGACGCTGTATGTCTTAAGGGAACGTGACATCGCAGGGTAGTAAAGTGTATTATATCTAACATCCCCTCTCAATTTGCGCCCGGAGATGTTGAAGTCCAAGTCCAAGTAAACATCTTTCATGATTCAGCTTGGCCAATGGCTTGGTGAGAATGTCCGCAACCATTTCCTCCGTTGGTATATATTCGAGTGATATGGGCGAACTCCTCAGCACATCTCGGATGTAATGGTATCTTATGTCGATGTGTTTGGATCGAGCGTGATAAACAGGATTTTCAGCCAACTTTCCAGCGCTTTGATTGTCGTTGTACATCCTTACCTTGCAGAGATGTTCGAATCCTAGTTCTTTCAGGAACTTTAAAAGAAAAACCGCTTCTCTGCTTGCGTCGCTGACAGCCATGTATTCCGCCTCTGTTGAAGATAAGGCGACCGTACGTTGCTTTCGGGATTCCCAGGATATCGTTGCTTTTCCAAGAATGAACGTCGAACCGGTATAAGATCGACGATCTATCGAACAATTTCCCCAGTCTGCATCAACGTAGCATGATAGAGTTTCGTCTTCGTCTTTTTTGAATTCCAGTCCGTGATGACTCGTACCTCTCAGATAACGAAGTACGCGTTTGGCGGCGATCCAGTGAACGTTGTTGTAGCAGTTGTTGAATTGACTGAGAGCACTTGCTGAATACGCAATGTCAGGCCGAGTGGCCACAGCAAGGTACATTAAAGCACCGACGAGCTCTCTAAACGGTACGTCACATTTCTGATCGTTGAATTCTTGACTTCCCTTTGAAAGTTTACAATTAGCTGCTATTGGAGTATACTTGTATATTGGTAGCCTTCTTTGTGTGTGTTTGTGGTTCGGTGTGACGAACGAGGTAATGGTGTCCGTTTTTTGATTTTCTGTTTTGACGTTCTCACTGTTGCTATCGGATTTATTTTGATTGATGACAATGCTGGTTGTGGTTGGATCTTCCAAACTATAGCGCCCGTTCATAGTCTCCTCAAAGATAAAATCTCCGAAATTTCCTCGATTATGGTGATCGAGAAACTTGACATCTCTTGACACGTGAATTTTCTTTTGAGATGGAACCCAGACACTGTAGCCCTTCTGTGTGTCGGGATAACCCACGAAAATTCCTTCGATTGCCCTGTCATAAAATTTGCCCTTGCCAGGAGTCTTGTCCAGGATGTAAACTTTACTTCCGAATGGATGGAAATAGTTTAGTTTTGGTTGTTTACCGGTCCACTTCTCGTAGGGTATTTCTCCATCCAGACTTTTTGTGATACATCGGTTTCGAATGTGATTTGCTGATGCAATAGCCTCAGCCCAGAAAGACGGTGGAAGTCCAGACTCCTTCAGCATGCATCTGGCTGACTCTACCAAGGTACGGTTTTTTCTTTCCGCAACGCCGTTCTGTTCTGGAGTGTATACAGTTGTTAGTCGGCGCACAATTCCGGATCGCTTCAGGATGTTGTCCATTTCTGTATTGCAGTATTCGGTTCCATTGTCAGACTGCAGCGCCTTAATTTTACGGCCAGTTTGTGCCTCTGCAAAGTTTTTAAAATCGTTAAATTTTGAAATGACTTCATTCTTACCACGTATAAAATATGTCATGCAAAATCGACTTTTGTCGTCGACAAAGGTGACAAAGTAACGAGATCCGCCCTGAGACTCTGTTCTCATTGGTCCGCATACGTCGCTGTGTACGATGTTGAGTAGTTCTTTGGAGCGTTCAATCCGATTTTGAAATGGTGCACGTGTAAGCTTGGCTGCTATACACGTTTCACATGTTTTTGGATGAGATCTCAGTGCAGGTATCAATCCCTTTTTGGGCATGAGTAACAAGTCTTGAGCGTTCAGATGACCAAGATTTCGGTGCCACAGATCAGCGTCTACAGATCCATTATTCGATACAGGTTGCTTTCGTGATGTTCCTCACTCAGGTAAAACAAATCTCCATCGCGATCAGCGACGATTTTAGTTGTTCCGTATTTGTTTTGGACGAGGGCCTTGTTTTTGGTAAAGAGTACTTGATCCCCTCTGTCAACTATCTTGGCGATTGAAATCAAGTTGGTGCGCAAGTCTGGTACGTGCAATGTGTTGTGGAGCCTCAGAGACACATTTTGCTTACCATTCCACGTTGATATTGCTACATCACCTTTCGCTGTCACGCACGAGGATGTGGTCGTAATATTTCATTCTTGCAGACGTGCGAAGTACAACCGCTGTCCAGACACCATCTTTCCTCGGCGTTGGAACGTTGGAACTCGTTGGAACTGTGAATGAAGTATGAGGTGTTCGTCTGTTCCATTTTAGTTTTCGTGTCCTTCTTTCTGAAACAATCAGCTGCCTTGTGACCTCTCTTGCCGCAGAGATTGCAATTGTATTTGAAGGTAAGATTCGCTGCGTTGTTTCCACTCCTGCTTTTAGCTTGCCTTTCGTGATGATTCTCCTTAGAATTTCGTGTGTTGCCGACGTTGTGCTTGGCGAACAGTGCTCCAGATGGTCGGTCATTTGACTTGCGAACTCTTGCTTCGTATTCTTCGATGATTTTAATTTTAAGGGTTTCAATGTCGGGGAGGTTGTCACGGGATTCAATTGCGCATCTGAAATTTTCGAAAGAGTCAGGTAGACTGTATAATAACATGACTGTTAATAAATCGTTATTTATGTTGACTTCCATATTGTGCAATTTGTCAACTGCGTCGAAAAATTTAGAAAGATACTCCCTTATGTCGTCTCCTTCGGCCATCTTGTTTTGAGTTAATTTCTTCAGCAATGTTGCTTTGCGGGCTGGTCCTTTTGATGCGTATATTGTTTCGAGCTTCAACCAAATTTCCCTCGATGTTGCACATCCGCGTATTTGACTGAGTTCTGATGGGCTGATAGCTAAAATCAAATCTGATTTTGCCTTTCGATCTTCGATCATCCATGCGTCTTGAGCTTGCTGTGATGCTGCTCGTGCTACTTCGTCGTCTCCGACGACTTCAGGTTTTGGTTTCTCTCCGCTGATGTAGATCCATGTTTCGTTTTTAACTAGTACGGCTTCAATCTGAATTTTCCACGTCTCGTAATTATGCTTTGATAAAGTATCGATGCGAGTCGAATTGGCATGTGCCATATTTGCGTTTTGTGGAAATGTTTCTATTAATCGTCTCTGTTTTACTTGCTTCCACGGTTAGATGGATTAAATGGTTTTTTTTTTTTTTTAATTAAAGCGTTGAATTTATTATTTGGTGCAGTTCGAAGAAATAAAAACCAACTTGAGTAAAACGAGAAAAGCGAAGAAGATTTATTCTTGATGAACGTTTACAGAAGAAGATGGAATAAAAGTAGAAAAAAAATGACATCTGTTTCATTTGATGTATGTTAATAATGTTGAACAAAAGAGGACGCTGTATGTCTTAAGGGAACGTGACATCGCAGGGTAGTAAAGTGTATTATATCTAACAGATAACTCATTCAAGAGATATACGAAAAATAACGGCAAATCAATACGAAGCCAATAATTTTCTGTTGTTGCTCTGGGGTGGTGGGCGTAAATCGCAGCATAATTTTATGTGCCTTATGTGCGAGTAGGATCTATTAATTATGATATTAAGATGATATTCGAGCTCAAAAAGTGAGTCTCGCAATTGTGTCTGTCTGGCTGCGTGTTTGTTGGTAGGTAGGTGCATTCTAGACGACAGGACGGATTTGTTTGTACCTATATGTAGTAGTTTATTTCAAACTGTGCATAATTACTAATTAGGTACCTATGCGCTTTATTTAATATTTAGAAACATTGCAGTTCAGATTAGATTCTTGCTATACGAAATTAAGTAGTCTGGTTTTTATTTTAAAATAACTTAATTATTAACGCACAGCCCAAAACGGATAATCTAAGTCTGTTTTCTAACCACTGATCAACGATCACACGAAAGTGAGGAAAAACGAAAATCGAATAGAAATAAGATATGTAAGAGAATTTGTTAACGACTTTAACATTGGCGCACAAAACAATCATACCAGGAGTGCATTCCAAATTCGGCAGTAGTTAACTATTTTAACTACAGCGTTGACAAGCTGTGACAGTTCGAAGGAGGGGAAGTTAACTAAATTAACAAGAGGCAAAAGTGTGGTTCATTTCACTCATACTAACAAATCAACTGTCATGGATTCACGTATTCATTTTTTTTTAAATCAAACATGGATTCCAACAACAACAACTCACTACCACATGAAAAGTGAAATGTCAACATGAAATTAGTAACATAGCTGTCCCAGAATCCAAAAAGTAACTAAATAAACAATCGTTGTTAATTTAGTTAAAATAGTCAAACCTGGAATGCAGCCCAGGTATACCTACTAAATAGCTGGTTCGGAATTTCCTACAATTACCCTCTACCTCCTTACAGAGGGTATATACATACATACATACATACAGAGGGTTATTGAGCGAACTCAAGGAATGCGAATTGCTCATAATTATCTCCAGACCAGAAATGACCCTGGCGGTTAACCCCAAATAACGCAAGCAAGACCATCACGGGGCTACTATGTGAAATCAAACCTAGCACTTTAAGGAACACCGTCCTTTTCTAAATATGTACATAGTGAATATGTAGGTTTGTATCTATCTAATATGTAGTTATAAATTCCGATATTTTCGAGACTAAAAAACAGGCGGGGTCCACAAATCGCAGGATTGTACCAATTCGCTAGTAGTTTTATCGAAATGATTATTAGTGGTTATTGGAAAGATTAACAATTACTGTACCTACCCGGCAGGCATTGCTCGTGCCCAGGAATTTTATTGCCCAGATACCTATATTCTGTCTATAACGCTATCAGAATAGCGCTTTTTTTACCTTTGGAACAATTTTAACAGTGCCTTGAACCTGCACCAGCCACATAAGTCCACCACAATGGAATAGTTTTCATAATTTTTTATACATTTATTACAATTTATTACAGTTAGCCCCAATTTTATTACACTTGCCGATCCCGAGTTATATCATGGTGGTGTAGGTTTTATTTGAACCTACACCACCACTCTATAACTTTTGATGCAATTGAGATATCTAGTTGAAACCTGAACCAGAATTTTTTACAAATTTATTACAGGTGCACCAATAAAATTTACATCCAAAAAAACAGCAAATTGTAGCTAATATTACAGTTATTCACATTTGTGAAACATAGGCCAAATATCAAATTTTTCTATAACATAGAATAATTTATTACACCACACCGCCTATGGCAATATGACTTATTATAGTCAATATGCCTTCAATATGCAATAAAGTATCCATCACAACATGGATGTGCACTTTTGCCCCTTTATCGAAATAGAAGCGTTAGAAAATCGCCTTGAAAAATCAAAAAAGTTAAATTTTCCTGTAACATAGAATAATTTATTACACCAAAAGCGCCTCTTGTAATAAAATTCATTATAGCATAGATGTCTTTAGGAGGTTCCAATAGACCAGCCTTCACTATATGAATGTGCACTTTTGGCCCATTATCGAATTATAAGCGTTAGAAAATGGCCTTGAAAAATAAAAAAATTGAATTTTCCTGTAACATAGAATAATTTATTACACCAAAAGCGCCTCTTGTAATAAAATTCATTATAGCATAGATGTCTTTAGGAGGTTCCAATAGACCAGCCTTCACTATATGAATGTGCACTTTTGGCCCATTATCGAATTAGAAGCTTTAGAAAATGGCCTTGAAAAATAAAAAAATCTAATTTTCCTGTAACATAGAATAATTTATTACACCAAAAGCGCCTCTTGTAATAAAATTCATTATAGCATAGATGTCTTTAGGAGGTTCCAATAGACCAGCCTTCACTATATGAATGTGCACTTTTGGCCCATTATCGAATTAGAAGCGTAAGAAAATGGCCTTGAAAAATAAAAAAATCTAATTTTCCTGTAACATAGAATAATTTATTACACCAAAAGCGCCTCTTGTAATAAAATTCATTATAGCATAGATGTCTTTAGGAGGTTCCAATAGACCAGCCTTCACTATATGAATGTGCACTTTTGGCCCATTATCGAATTAGAAGCGTTAGAAAATGGCCTTGAAAAATAAAAAAATCTAATTTTCCTGTAACATAGAATAATTTATTACACCAAAAGCGCCTCTTGTAATAAAATTCATTATAGCATAGATGTCTTTAGGAGGTTCCAATAGACCAGCATTCACGATATGAATGTGCACTTTTGGCCCATTATCGAATTAGAAGCGTTAGAAAATGGCCTTGAAAAATAAAAAAATCTAATTTTCCTGTAACATAGAATAATTTATTACACCAAAAGCGCCTCTTGTAATAAAATTCATTATAGCATAGATGTCTTTAGGAGGTTCCAATAGACCAGCCTTCACTATATGAATGTGCACTTTTGGCCCATTATCGAATTAGAAGCGTTAGAAAATGGCCTTGAAAAATAAAAAAATCTAATTTTCCTGTAACATAGAATAATTTATTACACCAAAAGCGCCTCTTGTAATAAAATTCATTATAGCATAGATGTCTTTAGGAGGTTCCAATAGACCAGCCTTCACTATATGAATGTGCACTTTTGGCCCATTATCGAATTAGAAGCGTTAGAAAATGGCCTTGAAAAATAAAAAAATCTAATTCTCCTGTAACATAGAATAATTTATTACACCAAAAGCGCCTCTTGTAATAAAATTCTTTATAGCATAGATGTCTTTAGGAGGTTCCAATAGACCAGCCTTCACTATATCAATGTGCACTTTTGGCTATCGTACAAAAGTGCACATCCATGTTGTGATGGATACTTTATTGCATATTGAAGGCATATTGACTATAATAAGTCATATTGCCATAGGCGGTGTGGTGTAATAAATTATTCTATGTTATAGGAAAATTTGATATTTGGCCTATGTTTCACAAATGTGAATAACTGTAATATTAGCTACAATTTGCTGTTTTTTTGGATGTAAATTTTATTGGTGCACCTGTAATAAATTTGTAAAAAATTCTGGTTCAGGTTTCAACTAGATATCTCAATTGCATCAAAAGTTATAGAGTGGTGGTGTAGGTTCAAATAAAACCTACACCACCATCCTATAACTCGGGATCGGCAAGTGTAATAAAATTGGGGCTAACTGTAATAAATTGTAATAAATGTGTAAAAAATTATAAAAACTATTCCATTGTGGTGGGCTAATGTGGCTGGTGCAGGTTCAAGGCACTAATTTTAACCAATCTTCACAGGAGCATTCTCGGGCCAATACCTAAGATTGCCTGGAAATTTAAACTCAATCGATTTGGTGGTTTGATAGATATAATATGTTTGAGTTAATTACAAAAATAATCACTTAAATCGATGCATATTTGACAAAAATATAGGCAAAATAGTGAGACTAACATACATTTATGCATATCTTAAAATCTTGTGTAATGTCAGCAAGAAAGCCAAACTCATTTTTATTCAATTTATCCTTCCCAACTGATCACCCCTTGTATCGCCCTCCCTCTCTTAAACTCATAAATCCTACAAATTGCTATTGATACTTGTTTATAATATTGCATCTCCTTTCCTGTCTTCCAAACCAAACCAGTTCCCTACCCTGTTACGTCATTTCAGTAAGAATTTTATACTGACGGCACTACCTCAAACTGTTTTACAACAATAAATTACCCATCCAGCATTCCTTAAGCGGCCCCTAGACACTCAATATTATTGTGCAATATTTAATATTGCACAATATTATTGTTCGTCTGTAGATAATATTGCAGGGTTGTGCAATATATTGTAGAAAATCAAAATGCTTTTGATATTTATTGCGCAATTTAGAAAAATTGTATCGTCTGTGGGTAATATTGCACCATATTTGTTCATTTATGTTTCAAGTGTCGATAAAGAAACATCTCCGCGAGTGAAAATGTCTGTAAAGAACATGTTGTCTACATAAATATCAGCAGTCAACTAAATTATTGGGAAAAATATTGCACCGTCGCAATTTAGAAAAATTGTATCGTCTGTGGGTAATATTGCACCATATTTGTTCATTTATGTTTCAAGTGTCGATAAAGAAACATCTCCGCGAGTGAAAATGTCTGTAAAGAACATGTTGTCTACACAAATATCAGCAGGATCAGCAGTCAACTAAATTACTGGGAAAAATATTGCACCGTCTGGGGGGACGCCCAGCCAATAATATTGTGCAATATATTTCACAATAATATTGAGCGTCTATGGGCCGCTTTAGAGGGATATTTTTGTTGGGATATTATACATTTTCTTGTTTTCGTTTTTATCCAATGTTCAATCCCAGATTATGCCCAGATCCATTTCACAAACCCGCACAAGCGATCACAGCGACCGACGTATGGACCGCGTAGCGGATGTTTGCTTCGGTGCCGTTTCTATTTGTAGTTATTCAATGTCTTGGACATCTATATCTCAGCAAAGTAAAGTAAAGTGTAGAATCTTCAATACGCAATTACAACAACTGCACTCTACTTGACACTTCAGTAGTTGTTGTAATTGACTGTTGACGATTCTACTTTAGTTTACTTTGCTAAGATAGATTTCCTAATACACGCCTATTGTTTTACTAGACTTTAAATCCGCCACGCTACATTTTCAACCAGTTGGGGGGGCAACACTGTTACTGCCGCTCTAGAAAAGTACTTTAGTTATTATAGTAGACCTAGAAGAATTATTTCGGATAGGGGTACATGCTTTACATCCCTTGAATTCGAAGACTTCTTATTGAAGCGAAATATTGGGCATGTCTTCTCCCCAGCAGCGTTGTTATATAGTCGTAAATATCGTAATTGTGACGATTTTGGAAAGCAAATACGACGCTCCGATTTTTGCTTGATTTGGCCTTATTTCTACGATTTGCTGATTTTTAGTTCCGATATTTACGATTTTAGGAGCAATCAAATACGACGTATAAAAAATTACAAATTCCAAAACCTTGGCGTAAGAACAACTATTTCCTACCGGATTTCGAAACTACATACAAACAAATCAAACAAATTTAAGACCAAATGTAGGTGCAAATCAAGAAAAATTCAAATCTATTTTCGTATTTTATGTAAATAGCTATGTACTTCACACTGGAAAGGCGAACAAAATCTGATAAACATTAGTTTTGCACTTAATTTGTTGTAAGTTGTAGTCCTCTGGAAATAGATTTTCAGAATGCTAGTTGCAAAGTTTGCTTGTTTTATGCTTTCCTCGCGATTGACAAGGTTTCGGGTGAAGTGCATTAGTTGTTTCATAATGTTACATGTTTCGAAATGTGTCGCATGTCGAGGAATAACTAAGTTGATCAGAATATATGCATATAAAAAGGTAGAAGGCTTGCATTAGGTCCCAATGGTACTTTCGCCGGCTTCTGTGGTATAGTGCTAGAGTTATTATTGTTATTATTATCACTGTTATGAGAATGATTACATTTTTTAAAGTTGTGTTCCATTTTCGTTGGCATGTTACAACACTGTTCACTAGAACCTATATCTTCTTTTTGGCAGTTGGCACATTGTAGGGTTTATAGTTAGAGTCTTTGCTTGTGATTGTGACCTGTTCAGCATAAATTAGACCCCTGCGGGTGACTGCAATTATGCCACCGATCAGTTGATTTGCCATTTTACCAACAAAAAAACTGGTTTCTGCTTTATTACGCAGAACTGGAATCCCTGTTATAATTAATTATTCTTAATCAAATTATTGTCGCTATAAGGAATTGACTTTCGATACATACATAACTCATCATAAGCCTTGAAAATGCTTGATTATATTATTTCTTAGTTTTCTGTATTTGTTTGGATATGCTCTGCTGTTTCCAAACTTAGACCAGTATCAAAATGTACACAGAATACGTTGGACTCCATTTCAAGCCCTCCGACTCTAAACGTCATAGTGTAGCGAACTTGTCTACTCATAATAAGAACTGCTTCAAATTATTGATCGTTATGGTGCAAGTTGCTGCAAGTGGTGTTCTACTTCTACAATGAAGAAGACTCAATTCACAGAGTAGTTAGTTATCATTTTACGGAGACCTGTGCGTTTCCCGGTATTTTTATTCGAAAAAAACCAGCATATAGATAATGATAGAATGCATTACCAATTGACCAATTTACATTCGATTTTCATATTTATCAGGGTTATTAAACATTTTGCAGTGTTTGTATTTTGTGTAGCAAATACGACTATAAAAAAAGAAAAAATTCGCTTGGATTCCACTTCCTTTCAGTAATAGCAGTAGAACTAGTCATTATCGCTTCCAAGGCATAGAAAAAACGCAGTACGCACGCAGCCATGTAGATACCTCTTAAACTGCTCACCAAAATTGAATTTTGTTTTAGTAGAGTATACCTAAGTACCTAGTTCTAATATTTTTAGTGTCCACACTCACAGAAAAAAGTTGTAATATTTACAATTTTCTGCGTAAAATTTACAATTTTAATTGTAACTATAGTCATTACAATTTAATAGTAAATTTCGATTATTTGTTTAACTATTTTTTTTTGTTTTTTTTTTTCATGACATGTATTTCGTATACCTACTTAGAATTTTGATTTACTATCAGGGCTGCATTCCAGGTTTGACTATTTTAACTAAATTAACAACGATTGTTTATTTAGTTACTTTTTGGAATCTGGGACAGCTATTGTTACTAATTTCATGTTGACATTTCACTTTTCATGTGGTAGTGAGTAGTTGTTGTTGGAATCCATGTTTGATTTAAAAAAAAAATTAATACGTGAATCCATGACAGTTGGTTTGTTAGTATGAGTGAAATGAACCACACTTTTGCCTCTTGTTAATTTAGTTAACTTCCCCTCCTTCGAACTGTCACAGCTTGTCAACGCTGTAGTGAAAATAGTTAACTACTGCCGAATTTGGAATGCACTCCTGTTGTGGGAGCGGGAGGCCACATTTCCTGAAGTTTTATGACTCGGCGGTTTTATGACTCATTATTTTAAACTGTATTCTGACTTCTTTTGTCTGGAAAGCTTCGATTCCCTTGAATAGGAGAAGTGGGTTTAACAAAGTTTTTAAATTGCTGGTCGTTGCGTTGCCGTATCGAGTCCACGAACGCTGATAACTTATTCGAATTTGATATCTATGTAATATAAACTAATATCAATTTCGCAATTTTGGGACTTAGTTTGAACATTTAGGGCAACTGTTGTTGCCACAATACCACTACTGTTGAAATTTATAAGTATGCTTTAAAAGGTTCGCACCCAACTAATAACAAAAAGTTTTTTAGGTACTAAAAGCTATGGTTGGTTTTAACTGTTCCTTGACTAGGCTTAAACGTTGTTCTGCCACTGAAAAGTATAGGTGCCTGCTCCTGGACTCCTGCGACTTCTGCAGAAGTCGTTGTAAGGTAGGTATACTTAGATCCAGCCTTTGGGCATACCTAGCAATCGCTTGGTGCCCGTTTATGACATTCATTAGAATGGTACATCTTTCTAAGTACCCTAATACGTCCCCTACATAGGGTATACACATTTTTACAAAATACGATAATTACGATTTTCACCATCCCAAAAACACTATTCTCAGAAAAAGTTTATAAGAACACTGCTCCCCAGGCAAATGGTCAAGTAGAAAGAGTCAATAGAGTAATCAAGGCCATGCTTGCGAAGTTGAGTGAGCCATTAAATCATTCCGATTGGTCTGGTAAGCTATTACAGGTAGAATACGCGATTAATAATTATATTCACAGTACCACCAGGATTTCTCCTAGTATGTTGTTATTTGGTGTGGAACAGAGGGGTGAAAAGGTGGATGAGCTCACGGAATATTTGGAGGAGAAGATGAATTTGGGTGGTAGTCGCAGTCTAGCTCAAATTCAGATTCTAGCTCAGATGCCGCGAAGGAAATAGATAAGTCAGTGGAGTATAATCAGAGTTATTTTCTTACAGCCCTATTATGGCTATCAAATATCAATTAGTTGATACTTGATAAGATCTATCAATTCATTGATAGTTTGGTATTATGAGTATCAATTGATAAATTTTACCCCATTGTGAATACTTATCAAAATATCATTGAGAATGGGTTTTGTTTTGACGTTTGACGTTTCTGATTTGTAGTTGATTTTTGTTTTATGGCTGACGACTAGTTTTCGTTGAATAATGTTAGTTGTTTTTATTAAACAAAAGTCGCTTTTTTCGCAAATCAAAACAACGAACAACACTGTTGATTGTGCAATGCCAATATTGAAGTTATTCCCAACGCGCTCAGTTCATAGTTTCCTTTTTGTAAATAATTTTAAAATTGCCGCTACTCGTAGTTTAAGTACATTTGGGATGTCTACCGCTGACATTTCACTCTGAAGTCGTTATTTTACATTAAAAACGAGGATACACATTTTTTAATTTGATGCGCCCGAATATTTGATACGTATCAACGAGAAATTTGTGGTTGATAGAAAATTTGATAAATATCAAATTTTTTGATAACCGTAATACCAAGTTTATCAATAAAACTATTCACAATAGATCTTAGATCTAATACAATTCATCAAAAATGTTGATAGGTTGATAACCATAATACCCATTCATTTATTTTGTTGATACGTATCAAGTTTCGACGAACGCATGTTAAATTGAATTAAAAAAATTTTGAATTGAAATGTTATTTTGTTAACTAGAAATTCAATTTTGCTAACTGCAAATGTGAAAATGTTAAATTGAAATGTTAAAGTGTTAAACCTATCTGTAAATATGTTAAACCATAGACACATAATTACTAGATGGTGCATTTCATATAAAGGAAATGGTTATTCCCAAACACCCCAAAATCTAGATGGAGCCACCGTGAAAATATACCTCAAACTACTGTTGAGAAACATTTCCGATCAACGTGAGCCGTGGACTTCGTTGGCTTCTCAGTGGAGTGTGGAGTTCATACCTGATTCTTCTTTATTTTCCTTTTTCGCAAAACAAAACACACAAACAAAATGTTCTTCGTTTTTACGGCATCATGTATCCTAATGAGACTTTTGAATTTTGATATAGCATTGGGCAAATGTTTATAAAGAAAACCAAAGAAACAAAACAAAAACAAACTACTGGTTTGCCTCTTCTCTTTCTGCATTCATTATCGCCATCCCCATCTGTCAGTATAAAATTATTTCTGATGTGATGTAACAGGGTAGGGAACTGCAACTGGTTTGGTTGTTCTTGTAGAAGAGGCGAATAAAGGAAAGGTGATGCAATATTATGACAAAGAAGCACGGTGTAGGATGGTGTCGTGTAGGATTTGTGCGATAGTAGAGAGGGACGATGCAAGGGTGATCAGTTGGGAGAGACAAATTGAATAAAAACTGACTTTGGCTTGTTTTCTGTCATTGCAGAAGATTTTTATATTGTGCATATAGGTATACTATTAGACGCTCACTATTTTGCCTATATTTTTGTCAAATATGCATCGATTTAAGTGCTTTTTTTTAATTGATTCGCAAATATTATCAGCCTTATTCATAACACTTTATTAAATCTGAATTAGGGTTAATGTTGGTTTAATTGCAGAAAACGTTATTCATAAACTTTTTTCGAAGTTAATTTCCATTTAATCAAGTGTCAAAAAATTAAATGCCGACATCGGCATTCAGGAGGAAATTAACTCTGAATTAAATTTTTCATTGACTCAAATCATGGCATATAATAATTATTATGCTATTATTTCATTACC
The DNA here is from genome assembly GCA_955612985.1 of Cheilosia scutellata. NCBI lineage: Eukaryota > Metazoa > Arthropoda > Insecta > Diptera > Syrphidae > Cheilosia > Cheilosia scutellata. Next base: position 77,338,540 of record OY015312.1, read on the forward strand.
AAATATCGTATTTGTAATTGATTTGTGCATTAGCACAACAAAAATTTGTGTTTTCTGAATTTAAATAACAAATTTCCGTAAAAAAAATCTCATGCCAACTGCGTAATACAATTTGCTTAAATCGTCATGGCGTTCTTATCTCATGCACACAACATTCCAGAGAAAATGTCAGAATTTATCAAATATTTCTACCAATTGCATACTTTTATATGAAATGCTGGTATACTTTTTGGCTTATTGCCTTAATTCATTGATTAGCTGGTATTCGAGCAAAAATTCTTTATGAATATGCATTTTTTAAGTCTTAATTAAAATGACATTTTCGCAATTGACGTGAATTAGCTGAGACACTGATAATTAACAAATTAAATGAATCTAATGAATAAGGCTGTATATGTGTCTACTTTATGAAGTATATATTGTAGTGTGGATTGAAAAGTACTACTTATTGACCACAACGCCATCTATTGGAAAGTAGACGAATTTATTCAACGGAATTCGAAACTTCGAATCTTCCAAACTCAACGAATGGTGAATGGTCTAAAACGAAACTAGTACATTCTCGATTGTTCCGGTTGGAGTATAGAATATTCGAGAAGCTTTAGTGGGGAGTATAAAAAGGGTTGCGAAATCCGACGAGAGGACAGTTTATCTTTAAACCGTGTAAAGCAAAGTTCGAATAGTATCGGTAGTGATTTAAAATAAGTGGAAAAGATTGTAATAAGTGGAAAAGATTGAAATGAGCGAAAAAGTTGATTTTAAGTGATATTGTCTTGTAATAAAAGTGATTTATTAAAGTTTAGTAAACAGAATAGTGTTTTATCTTTTCGAATCCCAGCCGAATGTAACATTGGTGTCAGAAGTGGGATAAAACTTATTCTGTGCGAAGTGTTGTGAAAAGAAAAACAGTGAACTAAATTGTGAATTAAAAGAAAATAAATAAAGTGAAGTGAATTTGAATTCTTACAAAGTGTAGTAAAGATTAAGAAAATAGAAAAAGAAGGAAAAAAAAAAGTGAAAAAGAAAAAAAATAGTGAATTAGTAAAAATGGTTCGTACGTTGGCATTACTACAACTCAGCATACCTCAGTTGAAAACTGAGTTGGAAAAGCGGAATCTCTCCACAGCTGGGGGAAAAAGTGACCTCATACTTCGTCTGCAGGAAGCTGTCGAAAGCGAGGGAGGAGATCCAAAATCCATGATATTCGAAGTGCCAGAAGAAAAAGAAGAACAAGTAAGTACAGGCGTTGACATGGCCGCTATGATGGCATTAATTCTTGCCAAGCTCGAAGAACAGAAGAATTCTCTAGATGAACATAAGAATTCCCTAGAAGAACAGAAAAATTCTATGGAATCTAAGTTCGCGGAACAGAAGAATTCTCTAGAAGAACAAAAGAATTTTCTAGAAGAACAGAAGAATTCCATTGTCGCTGCACACAAAGATGCCGTGGAAGAGTTTAAGAATGCTCTAGAAGTAAAATTCAGCGCGATTGATAACAAACTAAACCAGCATGAGACACAACTTGAAAAGGTAGAAACAAAGTTTGACGATATCGATCAAACATTACAGAAGCATGAAACAAACTTCGAGAACTTAGCAAAAGAGCATGAGACAAACTTCGAGAACTTGGCTAGGGAACTGGATAAAGTAAAGAAACAGAAAGCCCGAGAATATTCTGCTGATTGCCCTAGAAGGAAGGAGATGCAACCGCCTGTTTTCGATGGTCAAACATCATGGCCAATTTATAAGCGGCAGTTCGAAGCAGCTGCAATGACCAACAGCTGGGACGACGAGGAAAAGTCCATCGCACTAACGTTAGCACTAAGAGGCACAGCTGCAGAGTTGCTTCAAACTATTTCTGAAGAAAAGCAACGCAGCTACGACGCATTGGTGAAGGCTATCGAAATGCGCTTTGGTGATGACCACATGCAGCAAGTATACAGGGTGCAACTGCGCAGTAGAATCCAGAAGCGGGGAGAAACGCTCCAACAGTTGCAAGCGGATATCGAACGCCTGGCGCATTTGTCGTATCCCAATGCCGGCGAGGATCTCATCAACGAAATGGCTGTAGAGGCGTTTATCCAAGCCATAGAGGATAGGCAGCTGCAAATAGCTCTACGAATGGCTGGAAAGAAAACTCTCCCTGAGGCACTGGCATTTGCCTTAGTAATGAAAGCTGCTGACCAAGCATCACAAGGGTTTCATCGCGTGAGAGAAATTGCAACCATCGAATGCTCGTGCCAAAGGGCAGACATCGTAGAACGAAACAGTGCTCGCAGGGGAATGATCCGCTGCTGGAATTGCAACAAGATAGGACATCTACAGCGACAGTGCAGAGCTCCACCCAGGCAGGCCAGTTGTTGGCACTGCAGTAATAGGCGTTATAATGAGGAGGCATCTGAGAGTCAACCGAATCAACTACGTGGTCTATGGAATCCAACGTGGAAGAGACAAACTCAAAGTTGTCCATGTGGATCGTCGTCATCGTTACATTGGGGAAAATGTTGACGCATTTGTTCGGGACGAACAAGTTTAAGAGGGGGATATTGTAGTGTGGATTGAAAAGTACTACTTATTGACCACAACGCCATCTAATGGAAAGTAGACGAACTTATTCAACGGAATTCGAAACTTCGAATCTTCCAAACTCAACGAATGGTGAATGGTCTAAAACGAAACTAGTACATTCTCGATTGTTCCGGTTGGAGTATAGAATATTCGAGAAGCTTTAGTGGGGAGTATAAAAAGGGTTGCGAAATCCGACGAGAGGACAGTTTATCTTTAAACCGTGTAAAGCAAAGTTCGAATAGTATCGGTAGTGATTTAAAATAAGTGGAAAAGATTGTAATAAGTGGAAAAGATTGTAATAAGTGGAAAAGATTGAAATGAGCGAAAAAGTTGATTTTAAGTGATATTGTCTTGTAATAAAAGTGATTTATTAAAGTTTAGTAAACAGAATAGTGTTTTATCTTTTCGAATCCCAGCCGAATGTAACAATATTATAATGTAGAAGCATTTTATGTCGGTAGAACGAGCTGCTAACTATTATATCTACATCTATCTCTAGGTATATAAAAATGAATTGTTGTGCCTTAGTCTCGAGAAAGTCTACAGGCTAGACCGATTTGGATGATTATTTTTTTTTTGTTTTTTTTTTTTTGTAGGTACCTATTCATTCAGGTTTGGGAAAAAAGAAAATTCGGGAAAACCCAAATGAAAAGCCGAAAAATCGAAAAAAAAATCTGACAGCCCTATTATGGCTATCAAATATCAACACGATATTTGATAATAATTGATAGGTATCAACAAAATGAATGAATCGGTATTATGGTTATCAACCTATCAACATTTTTGATGAATTGTGAATTGTATTAGATTTAAGATCTATTGTGAATAGTTTTATCGATAAACTTGGTATTACGGTTATCAAAAAATTTGATATTCATCAAATTTTCTATCAACCACAAATTTCTCGTTGATACGTATCAAATATTCGGCGCATCAAATTAAAAAATGTATATCCTCGTTTTTATTGTTAAATAACGACTTTAGAGCGAAATGTCTTCGGTAGACATCCCAAATGTACTCAAACCACGAGTAGCAGCGATTTTAAAATTATTTACTCAATAAGGAAACTATCAACTGAGCGTTGGGAATAACTTTTACATTTGCATTGCACAATCAACAGTGTTGTTCATTCTTTTGATTTGCGAAAAAAACAACTTTTGTTTATAAAAAACAACAATATTATTTAACCAACACTAGTAGTCAGCCATACAACAAAAAACTAACTACAAATCAGAAACGTCAAAACAGAACCCATTCTCAATGAAATTTCGATAAGTATTCACAATGAGGTAAAATGTATCAATTGATACTCATAATACCAAACTATCAATGAATTGATAGATCTTATCAAGTATCAACTAATTGATATTTGATAGCCATAATAGGGCTGTGAATTTCTATTTTGTATGGGAATATACATAGGTACACCACCAGTGATCGTGTGATCGTTGATCAGCGGTCAGAAAATGAGGCTAAAGCTAATAGTCTGGGAGGCAGGGATCCATTTTGAGCACTGTTTTTATGCCGATAGATTATTACCTTTACTCATTGATAGGCTTTGGTTGATAAGTAAAATGAAGGTCAGCAGACGCACCCGCGGTGGGTGCGGTTGTGGGAGGGTGTGGAACTTGTCAAAAAACATTTTTTAATCTCATTTTATGCCGACCATTGTAAGACATCCATCTGACAATGAAATTATTGCTATCGAAAACGATTCAGATGCGAATGACGACGACGGCGATGATGGCACATTGGTTGTTTATTAAACACATATGTAATTTAAAGATAATAATAATAATAATTAAACACAATTTAAATTAATATTTGTATTGATACTATTATTGAATTTCATCAATTTCAGTGCGAAAACAAGTTAAAAACTTATTCCCTATATATCCTCTATTTTAAATTGCGATATCCCTTGAAATCTCCAAATTTCGGGCATTTATCCCCTTTTCTGTCCGCAAAAGGATACGAGCATTATTCATTACCCATCCTAATATCGAAATATTCATACACACTTATACCCTTTTCACACCAAGCCGAAAACTGGGTTTTCGCGAAAACAGTCGAAAACTTCATAGTAAACAGAAGTTTTCCCATATATATTGCAGTTTTCAAAACGAGTTGTTTGAGGTCGTTTTCGATGAAAACGCCACGAAAACGAGTACAATCGTTGGGTTATTGAATCAGACACACCTTTTGCAACATTCAGCGAGCTCAGCAAAACTGCTGACAGGATAGCTCTCTCTCTCTCAGTGCTGTCGTTTCTTCTAGTTTTTTGTTTACAAATGTGGAATCTCTTGTTATCTTTGCACCATAAAGAGCAAATTATTCAGTTTTTTCTATAATTTTAGAACGGCAGCACTACCTGCCACAACTAAATGGTATTTTCAGATGTTTTGATTTTGATTGTTGCTTATGTTAATTATTTTATGCATTTAACCATAAGTTAATGATTGTCAAGTAGCTTAAATAATTTTGTTTGTATATTATGTCAATACGAGCGAAGTTTAGTAACTAAAATAAAAGTTTAGTCGCCACACAAATTGCATAGCTAGTTTCACAGCTAATTGAAACGTCAAACGAAAACGAGTTGGTGTTCGGTGTGAATGCATCCACGAGTTTTCTAAACTTTTTTGACGAAAACTCGGTTTTCGGCTTGGTGTGAATAGGGTATTACTTAGTTACCTAATTACATTTCACATTTCCATAGACACATTCCTTCCATATTGTTGCCTATATAAGATACCCCATCGTCATCACTTCCTCAGTCTCGTAATGCTAAAACTACCCTAGCACTACCACACACACCATACAACTAGCTATATGCTATATCATGCAAAATGTACTCGATCTCGATCTCCATCATCGATTTCATTTGCTGGTTTTCTTCCTCCATTCTCTGCAACATTTTTGTGTATCTTTGGTATCTTGCAAACACCAAAGATACAAATATGGAAATATGCAAACACAAAAAATGTTTATAAGTTGACCAACTGCATTGGGACGCCATCTACTAGGAGTAAAATTATGAGGTATACGCTGTTCCAGGTTGGGGTATGAAATGCACCATCTAGTAATATGTGTCTATGGTTAAACCTATTTGTAAATATGTTAAACCTATTTGTGAATATGCTAAACCTATTTGTGAATATGGTAAACCTATCTGTGAATATGTTATTGCTACACTTTTCAAAATCCACCTTAAAAATTACATTTGCAAAGAAAAACATTTTTACGGAAGCTCTACGCAGCCTCTAAACGCACATTTTTGTGTTTAAGTTACGCGCCCTCAAAACTACGTTGCTTAAACTCGAAAATTGTTTATATTTCGTACCATATGTAAATATTTTTTGTTTGCCAAGGCCGAGGAATTTAGTTGGTACTAGGACATCTGACAGTTCAATGGACTTGGGGACACTTTAATGCTGATTCAAGCTAATCGGTCTACCAAGGGCCTGTTTCTCCGCTACTACATCAGCTACAATGTAGCAAATTGACAGTCGTACTACATCAATTCTGTTTCACAGAGTCGTTGTAGTATCTGTTGTACTTCATCAATGTAGGCACGGAGAATCAACTGGAAGTATTGGAAGAATGTATGATTCTGTTCCACAGCTTTTTATACTACATTGTTGTAGTACAACAAACGATAAATTTTTGCTGCATTCATACCTACAGCAAAATATTTTGATGTAGCAAAGGTACCAACGTGTTGTAATTAAAATTATGAGTGGATATAATATACAAAAGTAAGTTATTTGATAAGGGTATTCATGCAACGTCGTAAGTTTACCATTTGCGTAAAATGGTAAATTTACGACAAACGTTTCATGAACGCCCCAATTTGCTGTTTGTGGTAAATGGTGGTAAACCTATCAGCTGTTTCACATGAGAGGGAACGAACGAATTGATAAAATGCGAACAAACCACTTTTGATACAATTATTAAGAGAAAATTGCACATTTTACTATTCCAAGTGTAGGATAATTATTTAGTCCCTCAAATTGTATTAAGAAAACAAGTTTTAAAAGGGTTTAAATAACGAAATTTACAATATGTACCAATATTTTTGCCGCGCACGAAAACTCCCTTTGTTTGGAATTGGAAATTTCGTTATTTAATCTCTTTTAAAACTTGTTTTCGTAATGCAATTTGATGGACTAACTAATTATCCTACACTTGGAATAGTAAAATGTGCAATTTCTATTTATAAATGCATCAAAAGTATTATAAATGAAAGCTAAGTATTTTTTTATAATTTCGCGCCTTTATTTCAAGTGTGAAATGTCACAATAACTTCGTCGTAAGTTTACCATATCGGTTTTCCACACAAATTCGCGTAGTAAGTTTACCATCTCGTCGTAAAAGATTTTCCATACAAATGTTGACAGTTCATTTACCACGTCGTAAACTTACACCCCCGTATTAATAAATACCGCATAGTGGCGAATTAGCTCTAAAACATCTTTTAAGTCGTTAATATTATTTATAAACATATCTTAGCTTTCACTGACATGTTTTAAGGAGCGGATAACAGAGGTAAGAGAGACTGAGATTCCCATCTTCGATCTATTTACAGTAATTTGCCTACAAGCTAAATTTTACGCTCCCAAAAAGTTTAGGTGCGCTAGTATTGTTGCATAGAAATTCGTATTGACAAACGTCAAAAATCCTCTCCACCAACACATTCGCACCTAATCTTTTTACCTTTTACTGTGGGCAAAGTTTCTGGCAGCGTTCATACATTTTAGCCGTTAAATTTGAAAATAGTTCGTTACGGCTACATTTTAGGTGAATATTGATTTATTTTACGAATAATTGCATATTTATTTAAAATAATTAACAAAAATAAAAAATGCATCGGAATTAAAGTAATATAAAAGCATTATGAGTCAACTTACATAAGGCATTTAATGAAAATTGGTTAGAAATATTCATACATACATAAGAATGTATATTTTCGAAAAGTCAAAAATATTAATATTAATTATAATGTAAATAGAATAAAGAAATTAATATTGCTCACAATTCAAAATCAAAAAATCAAATGACAACTATTAAATAGGCGTTTTTAAAAAATTGGGATATATTAGGTCTGTTTTTTTCCACATCTATCTCAGTGAAGTAAAGTAAAGTAGGATTTTGAACACGCAATTACAACAAATATATAGAGTCTCGAACGTGTCAAACAGTTCGTAGTTGTTGTAATTGCGTGTATTGTGGTTATCATTTCATTCCATGTGTGTTAAGTCCGGTGCTTGCATATCGTAAGCTGACAGCTAACTAAAACTAACTGCTTCGGATGCCATGCCACAGTGAAAGCATGAAGATACATAATGCTGGATGTACCTTTAGTACATTGTTCAGTTCCAGGCCATGATAGTTCAAGATATGAATATGTTGTCAATAAGAACATGTATCTGGTGCTCTTCCAGTCTATTTCAGTTATCTAGAAGACAGGAAAATACGTTTTAATAATATTCACTGTTTTAAATATAATCTGTTATCTCGAAATTACACTGTACACTCTTCACCACGATTTTTTGCCCTCATATCGATGAAGGTAACTAGGTCTTCATTATTTCCAACAGGAATTGTTTTACCATCAGGTGACCATGTAATACTGATAATATCCCTTTTGGATTGGTAACTGTTGAACATTTCCTGCCATTTTTCAGCCGTGCTCAGTAGCACAGGTGTGAATGCACGTTAACAAAGTTGATCCACAGATCCAGTGTTTCCACGATATGTACTCTCTTTGTTCTGAAATAATATACATAGGTTAAAATAGCTTTTGGCGAGAATCATCTCTAGATCTTACTATATTTTCTCGGTCTTGTGTGAATACTGCAACTGTCTTATAAAAAGAACCTGAAACAAGGCCTTTGCGATCGAAGCTCATCTTGGAAAACCCATTCCTTTGTTGTTTTTGTGCATGCGTCTGTTGTCCTGCACATACCTACAAATGGGAATTGGTAAATATGTGATTACGCACCGTGCAGTCTAATGAAGTGCACTTACCTTCTTAAAAAGAGGTAAGTCAAATACATCTTTCTCGAGAATGAATAGAAACACAACCGCAATTTCATCAAAAATCTGTTTCAATTCTTTCTCAGTGGCCTCTTATTGCGTGTATATATATTTTTCCTTTTTGTAAAATCTGTGTTAGGTGATCAGCAAGTACTTCTTTTTCTACATGAATTGATAGGAACATTTAAATTAAATAGTGGCACGCATTGGTAAAGAAGACTATACTCACTTTGCACTGGAAGGGAATCCAAATTAGTGGAGCAATAATTCATTTTCTTAGGCAAGATATTTTGTTAACATGTTGCAGATATTCGAACACTTCTAGCTCTTGCATCTTACGTGGACTAGGCTTTATATATCTGCATTTTGCCAATTAACAATTTATCGACAAAGGAGTTCGATAGATTTGCAGTCACACAGCACTCAGACGAGACTTTTGAGCAGTGCTTTCACGTTCTTTCTTTGGATACATTACAAAGAGATAAGCAAACACTAATTCGAGGTTAACAAGAGAATTTATTTATTTATTAATTTTAGCTCTTAAACATGCTGAAACTTACTTTTTTTCACTTTTCCATTGCAAATCACAATTCGTTTCACATTTGTTTACCAAATTATGACATTTATGACACTCGACTTCTGTCAAAACCAATTCACCACATTTTTTTTGTTCATTTTTTTTTGTTCAATTTTACACGGATAGGAATTGACGTACATGGATAGGTAAACAAAATGGCGGATTCCTGGCAAAAATTGAGGGGCCCAGCGGCAAGAGGATTCCGAGATGGGTATCTCAGTCTACCTTACCTCTGGCGGATAACTTAAGGACTATTCACATGAGAGCGACCAACTACCTACGAACGAACGAAAATCAGCGAGTTTTGACAGTCCGTTCACATGAACACGGCAGTTGGTCGCGGCAGTTCGCGAATTATTGCTATCAGTTCCTACCCAACCAATGTCTAGTTTGAGGTTAAGTTCGAACGAATGTTTTATTCGCTAGTTTGTGGAACGCGAATAAATGTTGTGGATTGCGAATAAACTTTGACAATTCGCGCGAAGGGTGTTTTCGTTCGCGGCAAATAGTTTGGAAATCGAATATTCTTTATTTTAACTGTTTATAAACTTGTTTTCTTAATACATTTTCATAGAATAATTAAATATTTTCCTCTTGGAATAATAAAATGTGCAATTTTATGTTTATAAATGCATAAAAAGTGGTTTGTTCGCATTTCATCAATTCGTTCGTTCGCTCCCATGTGAATGGTCCTTTAATTCAACGAATTCGGCGTATAGAGAGTGGTTAACTTGCACACACAGTTAACTTGCTATACACACATTTCAAATACACGTATACCAACAAAAAGTTCGATTGGACGCGAGAAATTTAAAAGCTGGAAGAGAATTTCAGAGAGAATCTAAAATTCGCAAACGAAAATGCTCTGAGCATGATAGTGTCAGCTGATGGAATATGACAGATTTACAACCATGTTTAGTACAGTTTGGACGCAGTGCTGCCGTGCGTTTAGTGATAAAGAGTGGATAGCTAATATGGATATAAGATGTATTTATGAATAATAAAAATTATCAAACGAATAAGTCCACTATCCGTATGGTAGCTAAAAGATGTTTTAAAGAGCGGATAGGGCTTTTTTATTAATTCCGCTGACAACGTTTACGACGAGTTTACAACGTTGCATGAATGACCCCTATTATGTTTTAACAAAGCTGTTGAGCCAGATCACCACATATCTACCTAAACCTACATTTTATGTACATTATCTATTTTAAGACTTAAATTAGAAAATTGAACTTAAACCTAAATTATGCTATTGTGAATTACACTTACATTAATCATCATACATATAAATAACTCACTCATTCATTTATTATTTAACTCATTCATGCTTTACCTATATGTATTATATACACTCACATAAAGAAAATAACACTCAATGAATTCGCCTAATGTAAAACCCTTCACATTTTCAATTTATAATGTTCGAAATCAGTCAGCCAATTAGACACCAGCAATAAAGCACAAATTATTCTGATTGTGGAAACATTATTTCATTTCTTTGCTTCGACGACACATTAAATGGCGACCGTGACAGGACAGTTTTAAGAAATAGTTTTTTTTAGTTTCTTTCGCCAAAGTAAAGAAAATAAGTAAAAGTAGTCGATTTGTGTCTATGGTGTCGAATTGAGAAGAAATTCTAAATTTTGCCCATTGTCAAAGATTTATCTGGTATCCAATCGCTGCTGTTTGATCGTCGTTATTGGAATTGTTGCTGGATTATCGGTGCAAACACCGTTGCTGCCACTGGATTTTCGTTGTTGGAATTGCTGCTGCATGTTCATTGTTGGATTGTTGGTGCAAACTCCATCTGCCTTTATCGCCGCTGTTAGCATCAACTATTTGATCAATTCAGAAGACGCCGCCGCTGCAGCGCTCATCATTACTCCCGTTTTATCGTCGTTGTATAGCTGAAGAGGATTGCCGCTACGCAGCATAATCGCCGTTGGAACCCCCGACTCTAATTATCGTCCGTAAGCATACTTTATTCATATATTATATAGCATATATATTATATATATATATATCATAATTTCACTAAGAGATCGCTGCACCAAAGCTCAAGCGGTATTTTCACATATCGGTACATCATATAGACAAACGTTATCTAGCTCACATCCATAAGTATATAATATACATCCTTATTGCGGTTGAACTTCTTTGTTATCTGGCCCGTTGCTTTAGTCCCGCTAAACTTTGTCGAATTAAATTTTGTTAACAAAGGCCTTGCCACGTTTTTTCGTTGAGCATCCGATCCACTGTTGCTACGCCAGGTATATAGAAGTTTCGTTAATTTTCTTCGATAACTAACAAAAATGGCCAACGAAGATGAAGATATCCCTGAGGTTTCAGTTGAATCACAGCCACATGTTAGTGGATTAGCGCTTCTGAAACAACAACGATCCACTATGAAGCGAAATATTTCAAATATTAAAGCAAAAATAGAGAAGGAAGGAGATAAGGTAGACACGACAATTCTAGAATACCGCCTTGAGATTTTAGAATCATATTTTAAGCAATTAAGCCACATACAGGGACAAATCGAAAAGCTTTATCCAAACGATCTTGCTAGGAGTGATCTAGAAGAACTTTTCATCAGTGCCAATCCCTACCGTTGATAAGTTCAACTACCTATTGAATTGCTTGTCAGGTCCAGCACTGGCTGTTATCGAACCTTTTCAAGTGACCTAGGAAAATTACCCAAAGGCTTTAGCCCGCTTAAAGGATCGTTATGATAATGATGTCTTAATTTTTCTTGATTATATAAACGCACTCTTCGAAATTCCTGGCATGACAAAGGCTGATCCCGTTTCATTACGCAGTATTATCGACACTGTATCTGCCTTACGAGGCTCGCTGCTTTCGTTGGGATCTGAGATAGACGTTATGAATTCCATTTTAATTCACATGGTTTTGTCAAAGGTTGATAATGAATCCAAGTCGACATATAACGAGAAAATAGAATTAATAAAGTTGCCATAATGGGAAGACTGTTATACGATTTTTAACCGCCGTTGTCAATTCTTAGAAAGTAGTAGTAGCAAATCTATGGAGAGGAATGAAAAACGAGAAAGTAAGCCAAAACCGAAATCTAATTATAACAGATCCTCTCATTCATACGTCAACGCAAAGGCAAACTGTGCCTTTTGCCAAAATGCAGAGCATTCATTGGGAAACTGTTCATCTTTTTTATCGCTACCAGTTTCTCAACGTTTCGACTTCGTAAAAAAATCAGCATTATGTATCAACTGCGTAAGGGACACACAGTTTCCAAGTGTCAATCTCAGTCTCGGTGCAAAGTGTGCAACTTTTCTCCTCACACTCATTTACACTTGTACGCCAGTCCAGCTCAGTCTGTTAATGTTGATACTCCGAATCTTTCTTCTCCATTGCCTTCCACTTCCCAACATCAATCTGCTTTGCCACACATACCGGTATCATGGATAACACGCTCATATAAAACAGCGATCATCTCAACTGCCTTGATACTCATCAAAGATAAATTTGGTTTATTTCAACTCATGCGCGCACTACTCGATTCCTGCTCGGAACTCAATTTTATAACGGAAGAGGCAGCCAAACGACTTCAGCTAAAATGGATTCATAACAACCAAGAGGTTTCTGGCTTTTCAGACATCCGTATAAAAACTAAAACATTCTGTTTTTGCTACGATCAAGTCTCGTGTTTGTGAATTTGAGTGGTCAGCCAAGTTTTCGATTACTAAGGCGATATCATCCGAGCACCCTGGAGAGAACCTAGACCCCGCAAACTGGAAGATACCTGAAGGAATACAGCTTGCAGACCCACACTTCTTTATTCCACAACGGGTAGATTTGCTTCTCAGCACAGAAGTATTCTTTAATCTGCTACTAGGTGGGAAGATTTCGTTAGGCGAAGACTTGCCGTGTTTAGTAAACACTGTATTTGGATGGATTGTAGGTGGTAAACTCGATATAGAAACCAAATCTCGCCCTTTGACATGCAACTTATCGATTAGATCGCACTGCTCAGATTTAGATTCGATTCTTCAGAGATTTTGGGAAATTGAGGAGATGAAAGAACCTTCGGTAACTTACTCAGAGGAAGAGTTTAAGTGCGAAAAACATTTTTTAGAAAACGTTGTCGTGCAGGATAATGGTCGCTTACAAGTTCGACTTCCATTTAAGGAATCACCTGCAGCTCTCGGGAAGTCATTCGAATCTGCTCGAAGGAGATTTATTTCACTTAAACGACGATTGGAACGTGACCAGATATTAAAAAAGATGTACGTTGATTTCATGGATGAATATTTAGCATTGGGTCACATGGTAGAAGTAAAAAATGTAGAATTTAGTAAACCGCATTACTTTATACCACATCACTGCGTTCTTAGACCACAAAGCTCCACAATAAAGTTGCGTGTCGTCTTTGACGCATCAGCACGTACTTCATCAAATCGTTCTCTTAACGATATATTGATGGTAGGTCCAACTATACAGCAAGATTTGATCACAACACTACTTTCGTTTCGTCTACATAAATACGCATTGACGGCAGATATTTCTAAGATGTATCGTCAGTTTCTTGTTAGATGAACGCGATCAAACCTTTCAGCTCATCGTCTGGAGGAAAAACATCGAAGAACAACTTAAGACCTTTCAGCTTAAAACTGTGACATATGGAATGTCAGCCGCTCCATTTCTAGCTATACGAAGCCTGTTTCACATCGCTGATATGCATTATAACACATTCCCTATAGGTTCCTCAGTACTTCGGGAGGATCTTTACGTTAATGACGTATTAACAGGAGCGGATAATTTAGATGATCTACAACGCAAAAGGAGCGAAGTCACCAAATTACTAGAATTACATGGACTTAAATTAGCAAAGTAGAATTGTAATTGCCCACGATTGTTAACATTAACCTGTTTTGTCGCAAATCGAGTCTAAGAAATTCAAGACAAGACCCAAGGTATTGTTTGGAGACACGTTCCATCAAAGAGCAATCCGGCCGATATAGTTTCTCGTGGGTGTAGCGTTGCAGAGCTTTCAGGTACCATATGGTTTTCAGGACCCAAATATCTTGAACAGGATCAATCTGAATGGCCAACGGACAACAATATAAGTGATGTGGGAAATACAGACTTAGAGCGAAGAAAGGTGGTATCATTTAAATGTAGCAACAGTGGCAACGAGGGAATTATCAACTCTATCGTCAACAATAATTCATCATATTATCGTATCCTTCGCATCGTTTCTTACATTTACCGGATTTTCAACAAAGTTCCTGTCGATACAACCTTGAATCATTCATGTACCTTACCGAGAATTGGAGATAATACCTTTTGGAAAATTATTGCAGACATCCAGAGAGTTTACTATAAAGCTGAAATCTAGTGCCTCAGACACAAGAAATTAATTATATCATCTATACAGTCGCTTTCGCCGTTTCTACAAAATGTGCAGCTAGATAACACAGAATTTTGTCTAATTAGAGTCAGGGGTAGATTATCGAACGCTCCGATTCCATACGATGCTAGGTTTCCCGCACTGCTCCCGAAAGAACATCGATTTACGAGACTTTTCATCGAATACCTGCACAGAAAGCATCTCCACGCGGGCCCAAAGGTTCTTATTAGCTTGCTTTGACAACAACTTTGGGTGGTAAATGCCAGAGAACTCGTGCGAAAGGTAGTTCGCAATTGTGTCCATTGCTTTCATTACAAGCCACAAGTAATGGGCCAAATTATGGGCAATTTACCCGCTGACCGCCTCAAGGGTCAACGGCCTTTCCTAATAACAGGTGTCGATTTCTGCGGACCATTTTTTTATATCCTATCGCATTCGAGGAAAAACCCCCTATAAGACCTACTTAGCGATATTCGTTTGTTTCGCATCCAAAGCAATACATGTAGAGTTGGTTTCTGACTTATCAACTAATAACTTTCTTTTATGTCTTAGGAGATTTATAGGGAGACGTGGAATACCTCTACGCCTTTATTGCGACAACGCCAAGAACTTTGTCGGCGCTCAATCCAAGCTGAACGAATTCCATCAACGATTTTTCAATCAACCCGAGGTCGACGAAATAATGGTGCTCAGCAGCAAAATTGGATTTTAATTCAGTTTCATCCCACCCCGCGCTCCACATTTCGGCGGACTGTGGGAAGCGGCCGTCAAATCTACAAAGACCCTTTTAATGAAGAACATTGCTCATGCTAACCTCACATATGAAGAGCTACACACCGTCGTCGTTGAAGTAGAAGCCGTCCTAAATTCCCGTCCTCTCGCACCGATGTCCAGTGACCCAAATGACGGAGAAGCACTCACTCCAGCCCACTTGTTGATTGGGACATCGTTGATGGCCATACCCGATGAACGATTTGATTGAAACAATCCTTCATACCTAACACGATGGCAGCAAATCACGTTTTTGAAGCAGCGTTTTTGGCAGTTATGGTCACGCGACTACATCTTAACCCTACAGCAACGTTCAAAATGGTCCAAGCCAGAAACAAACATCAAGGTCGGACAGATGGTTATCGTCCACGAGGACAACATTCCACCGCAGCAATGGATGCTCGCACGTATCACTCAAGCGATTCCTGGTCCTGATGGAAGAGTTAGAGTCGTCGATCTCCAAACATCTAAGGGCACATTCCGTCGGCCGATACACAAAGTGGCCCCTTTACCTACAAGCGAAGAATTTTGAAAGAGAAGCCTTTCAACGGGTGGAGGATGTTGAGCCAGATCACCACATATCTACCTAAACCTACATTCTATGTACATTATCTATTTTCAAACTTAAATTAGAAAATTGAATTAAAACCTAAATTATGCTATTGTGAATTACACTTACATTAATCATATATATAAATAACTCACTCATTCATTTATTATTTAACTCATTCATGCTTTACCTATATGTATTATATACACTCACATAAAGAAAATAACACTCAACGAATTCGCCTAATGTAAAACCCTTCACATTTTCAATTTATAATGTTCGAAATCAGTTGCCAATTAGACGCCAGCAATAAAGCACAAATTATTCTGATTGTGGAAACATTATTTCAATTCTTTGCTTCGACGACACAAAAGCAAATAATTGATATTGTTACATTCGGCTGGGATTCGAAAAGATAAAACACTATTCTGTTTATTAAACTTTAATAAATCACTCTTTATTACAAGACAATTAGGCCTATTCGGCAAAATCTTTTATTCTGTTATGAATTTCC
The DNA here is from genome assembly GCA_955612985.1 of Cheilosia scutellata. NCBI lineage: Eukaryota > Metazoa > Arthropoda > Insecta > Diptera > Syrphidae > Cheilosia > Cheilosia scutellata. Next base: position 77,354,945 of record OY015312.1, read on the forward strand.
TGTTATGAATCAGAAAAGATCTCGACCATAAAAGATCTTTTATAAATCATATTCAGGGTTTCGAACTTTTATGAAAATCTGTTATGGAAGTTCAAAACTTGAAAATCTGTTACGAAGCTGTCAAAACAAACCGCAGAGTTTTTTTTTTATACATAGACGGTAGGCACCTGATCAATTTTGTGCAAAAAACATATTAAAATGCAGTCTGAAAAAAGTATGTTTTGAATTATAACAAACTAAATAATTGTGTAATAAATACTGGAACATCTTTTTAGGAAAAAGACAACAAAAAACCACGACGAGGCAAAAAGAAGTATCTCTTACATGGAGCAAAATGCAATTAGAAAACTCTATTTCAAATCAGTAACCAACTGAATCGATCTCCATGTACTGGGCTGCAATAAACGAAAAATGTGTTCCTATTGATGCCTGATATGAACTGTATCCGTAAAAATGTAGTGTCGCGAGAAACTTGAAATAAATACCCAACTTTAAATCGTCATTAGAAATACAATTTACCTGCATTTGAAATGAAATGGTTGTATTCGTGTTTTGTAAATTGTTCCAATTTGTTCATTATAATTCTAGCGAGTAAAACGCACATTAGTAAGATCAAATGGATTACTATTTAGTCTTAGTTCCAGCAAAAGTAATCGGTGTGGGTGTCTTCGTCTGAACCAAAAAAATTCATTCAATCATTTTCAATGGTCCGCTTATCCATTAAATGGGTTGTGGGTGTAGGTTGCTCAAGTGGACCCTCCATAGCTCTCGATTCTCCGTCATCGTCTCTAAATCATCAAGGGCAATCCCCTTACGGCAAGAGGAGAGATTATGAACTTGATATAACCATCTCATACTGGGTCTACATAGAGGACGCCTGCCTGATGATGGTACGGATTCCATAGGACGTCGTGGGATCCTGGTTGGGGACATGCGTTTAACATGACCAAACCACTGAAGCATGGGCCGTTCCGGAGAAGTAGCTACTCGACATTGAGTTCCTCGCGAATTAAAGCAAAAATATAAATTTCCAAATTATTTTCCATTACAAACCCACTAGTTTATGCACAATTATTACATTTGTCTTCTTTTGTAAACATTTCGTTGACCATAAATTATATAGATTATCCCTTTCAATCCAAAACTTTCTAATTAATAAAAATCTTTTATGATAAAAGTCACAAAATGCTGTCTTTTATTCTGTTATGATTTATAACAGATTTCATAAAAGATTTTTGCACGCAGAATACCAATTCTGGAGATCGTAAAAGATTTTTTGACAGTTCGAACTTTTGTATGGAAATTCATAACAGAATAACAGGAAAAATGGATAAAAGATTTTGCCGAATAGGCCTAAATATCACTTAAAATCAACTTTTCCACTTATTTAATATCACCACCGATACTATTCGAACTTTACTTTACACGGTTTAAAGATAAACTGTCCTCTCGTCGGATTTCGCAACCCTTTTTATACTCCCCACTAAAGCTTCTCGAATATTCTATACTCCAACCGGAACAATCGAGAATGTACTAGTTTCGTTTTAGACCATTCAACATTCGTTGAGATTCGAAGTTTCGTAGTTTCGAAGTTTCATTGAATAAGTTCGTCTACTTTCCATTAGATGGCGTTGTGGTCAATAAGTAGTACTTTTCAATCCACACTAAATATTGTAGTGTTTATTTTTATATTTTTTAGACAATAGGGGTTCATGCAACGTCGTAAACTCGTCGTAAACCTAGTAAACTTGGTAAGTTTACGACGTGGTAAATGAACTGTCCAAATTTGTATGGAAAATCATTTACCACAAGATGGTAAACTTACTAAGCGAATTTGGGTGGAAAATGGAGATGATAAACTTACGACGACATCATTGTGACATTCATACTTGATATAAAGGCGCGAAATCAGAAAAAAATTATTTGCATGTGTAATGACCGGTGATCGGCAGCAACTAGATGTGCTCAGCTCCACATCTCAGAAACGACTGACTGCAGAAATGCGGATCAAGCTCTTTTATAGAGAGACAACAGATGTTACTCTTTGGCACGTAATTGACTTGTGTGATCATGTTCTAAGCATAGGTCACTACATCCCTTCCATTTTTTCTTAATTCCCGAAGTAACATTTAATGCCATAACTGAGCAATCTGAATGCGTTAAATATGCTTTCCTTTACAGCAGCCTTGCGATTAAATAAAATCTTTTTAAATGCAACATGTTTCCTCAGAATTTTCTAGACATTTTAAGTAGATGATTTTTAGTTTCAAATCGATCCGGATCGGGAAAACCCTATTATGGTGCCTGTTTAACCTGGTTCTCACGTCGTTCCTGTTTTCTTGAATTTCGATTAATTTAGATAACATTGTTCATAATCTAATGATTGAAATTCAATGTCTGAAACGTACTTTTAGGATAAAGAATAATCACAGATATATAATACCTTATTACTTTATTCTGTAGCACATTTGGTATGTACTATTACTGTAATATCCAGATACGTTCATAGATTATTCCACAAACTGTCTCAACGTACCTGTATCATTCGTCGTACTTCATTATAATCAGAGAATAATATGTACAAGTGCAATGAATATAAAAATGAATTAACATATAAATATCACACACTCTCTCCTCCATTTTGTTTTTAAGAAGATGCCTCATAATACTCATACAAATGATCTTTAAGAATTCAATTAAAGTCGTACGAGCCTGCCTGCCAATGAGGCAATGAACTTTTGAATTCAGGTCAATCGATCCGTTTTTAACTTTAACAACTACTTTGCTCAACTTCCTTTCGTTTTTTCGTAACTCCGGCGTTAAGACGTTCACGCAGAAGCGTGTACTTTCTGAGTGCAGATTCATCTAATGAAGTTAGTAAAGGCGATTTAAAATAAGAAAAGAGCTAATTAGCGTTGGAAGCTTTTCCCTTTCTTAAAACGAATAATAATTTGTGATTACAATTCCCGCAACCCGAGAAACGATATGAAAATACATAGTAGCGATTTCTAGCTTTTAATCGAATTCGTACTCAGTTTTTGAATTTATGCGAGGCATTTACACTGCTAAGTGAAAGTAATTTCTTCTTTTTTATTTAGTTACATAGTTCTTTAAGTAACGGCTTAAACATACGCATTGTACTTTGATTGTTTTTAACGAAAGTAGATATTTAGTTTTTGCTTTTATCAGGTGTTTCTTCTATATAACTTAGAATTCTTCATTATTCATTTTATTATGCGCGCTTCTACGACAGATAAGAACTTATATTTTGGTATAGGGGCATTATCAACAGTTAATGTTTAAAACCAGTTGTCTGTTGCTTTTTTTTGTTGAATGTTTCCTCTTGTATCTTTAAGCTTATAAAGGACAAGCTTATAAAGGACCAACTTTATGCAAATGCTCAATTCTCCTTTAATTATCTTTTTCCTTTGTTTTGAGTTGAGTCCCTCTAATCTAGGATGTAAATGTGGTCAACTCGTGATTCCTATGATTGATCCAACACATTTAATTCTGTATCTGCGGATACTATAACAAGCTTATTGGCATTTGCGGTAACTGGAAAAATTCGTATTAGATAGCAGATTTTTCATATTTTTTTTTAAGTAAAGTTACCGTATAACTTGTATGTACTAGTATCCAGTAAATCCCCCCTATTTTCCCATTTTTACATTTAGAAACCATTTTCGAATCTGTGTCTTGTTATACTCTGGTTGGTAATTGGTTTTCCTTGTGGGACAGAAAATTATTTGGTTCATATTATTTATCATTTATACGTTTTTATTTTCAATTAGTCAAAGCTATGATTAAATTAGATTCAAACAAATGCACGATTGTTTTTACAATAACGGAGTTATACGCATCCAAACACGATTATGAACTGCAATAATATGCAGTATTCCGTATGAATATATGTAACCGTTTTTTTTTTAATTATAGGTATTCTAGATACTGCCAGCAGTGCTACGGCTATACATTAAAATTGTTTTTCCTAATTTTGTACCGTTTTTTTTTTTATATCTTATGTCTTTCCTTTTCTTGTCATGCAAATGAATACTTTGCTCCATTTTAAATTTTATCATTTTCACAAACAGCAACATGCAATTCAATATTTAATGCTCTTTTCTTTATGCAGTTGATTAATGCTCTTTTCAAGTCATCAGCCGTTATCCAATGCTTTTCTTATTGCTTTACTTAATTTATCATTCTCTCTTCTAGCAATTTCAATCCCTCGGAATTTAACCGTCTTCTCTTCAAACAATTTAATGCTTTCTTTTTCGGAATGTATTTAAATCTTCTCTTACAAATTTCCTCGTTTAGCAATTTAATGCTTATAATCTTACAGCAATTGAATGCTTCTCTTTTGGCAACTTACAGCTTCTATGAATTTAATCTTTTATCATTTCGCAATTGAATGCTACTTCCGGTTCGCAATTTAATGCCTGTACCTGCGTAATTAAATACGCTACTCATATTACAATTATTTAATGTGTGTATTTGCCCACAATTTGATGTGTTTTTGTCACAATTTATTTTGCACCCTTGTCCACAATTTCTTGTGGCATTTTTGCCACAATTTAATGTGCATATTCTTGTTCTGCACAATTTAATGTGCCACATTTAATTTTCACAATTTATTGGAATTTTTCTCTTAGGTATATTTCAGCCCGCTCAGTTTTGTTTTGTTTTGTTTTGTTTTGTTTTGTTTTGTTTTGTTTTGTTTTGTTTTGTTTTGTTTTGTTTTGTTTTGTTTTGTTTTGTTTTGTTTTGTTTTGTTTTGTTTTGTTTTGTTTTGTTTTGTTTTGTTTTGTTTTGTTTTGTTTTGTTTTGTTTTGTTTTGTTTTGTTTTGTTTTGTTTTGTTTTGTTTTGTTTTGTTTTGTTTTGTTTTGTTTTGTTTTGTTTTGTTTTGTTTTGTTTTGTTTTGTTTTGTTTTGTTTTGTTTTGTTTTGTTTTGTTTTGTTTTGTTTTGTTTTGTTTTGTTTTGTTTTGTTTTGTTTTGTTTTGTTTTGTTTTGTTTTGTTTTGTTTTGTTTTGTTTTGTTTTGTTTTGTTTTGTTTTGTTTTGTTTTGTTTTGTTTTGTTTTGTTTTGTTTTGTTTTGTTTTGTTTTGTTTTGTTTTGTTTTGTTTTGTTTTGTTTTGTTTTGTTTTGTTTTGTTTTGTTTTGTTTTGTTTTGTTTTGTTTTGTTTTGTTTTGTTTTGTTTTGTTTTGTTTTGTTTTGTTTTGTTTTGTTTTGTTTTGTTTTGTTTAGGTTAGGTTAGGTTTGTGGGCTGGCGAGGATTTCTCCGTGCCACACTCAGGTCAATACTGACCCATTGTGATGCCCGTGGGGGAAAGAGGTCGTCCCTTACCCATTATAACCCTATATTCAAATTACTTACTGTGCTGCTACATACAAACCATCTTGTAGATTTGACGAAGTTCATTATCTGGTCTATTGATGTGCTGGAAAGCTCGTCTAGGTCGTTGAAGAAGTGACTCCCTAGGAATTTATACCTGGTGTGTTGGAGACCTGGGCAGTGACATAGGAAGTGGGTTGTGTCCTCAAGAGCTCCCTCATCACCGCAGCCTCTGCAAAGCTCTTCTTCCGTTAAGCCCATTTTCTTCATATGGTACCGCAGAGTGTTGTGACCCGTTATGATACCTACGAGGGTGGACAGGGATTTCCTATCCTTCCGCATTATCTTTTCGGTTCTTGATTCGTTGAAGGACGGCCATAGCATTCTTGTAGTGTTACAAGTGTTTAAGGTGGCCCATCTTTCGTTCGCCTCTCTTGTGGCTTTTCTCCCTGCTTCAAGCTTGAGTGTGCAAGGCGGGATGTTCACAGAGGGATCAGCTTGTCCTGAAACAGCTGTCGAACCTTGTCTTGCTAATTCGTCTGCTTTCTCATTGCCTGGAATGCCTTCATGTCCCGGAACCCAGCAGAGCGATACCTTGTGCTGTGTACCAAGAACCTTGAGTTCTTCGCGACAGGACTTCACAAGCTTCGATTTTATTTCTGGCGCAGTTATGGCTTTTATTGCTGCCTGGCTGTCGATAAAGAAGGTAATACCTTCAGGTGGTATTGCCCTTACCACAGACTCACGGGCTGCTGTTGTCACTGCCAGGACCTCTGCTTGGAAAACGCTACTATGGTCGGGGAGGCGTATCGATTTTGATATACCCAGCGATTCAGAGAAGACACCTGACCCTACCCCCGTGTCCATTTTTGATCCGTCTGTAAATACGGCTATGGTTGGTGTGCTAGGTACGAGTCCGTCTCTCCAGTCTTCTCTACTGGGATAGGCGCTAGAGAAGGGTCTTGTAAAGTCTAGGTAAGGCGTGATGTAGTCCGTGACAGGTACACGGCTAAAATATTCCTGTAGGATCATAGAATGACCCGTTTCATTCAAGTTCCATTTTACCGATTGGCTGATTCTCATTGCACTAATTGCGGCCGATAGTTGTACATGAATGTCTAGCGGACGCAGATTGAGGATAGCCTCAAGTCCTGCGGTTGGAGTTGTCCTCATGGCACTGGTGGTGCCAATGCACGCTAGTCTTTGAACCTTCGTTAACGCTTTTAGGTAAGTGGCTTTATTGGTTGCCGGCCCGGCCACCATACGAGACTGCCATAGGTCAGTATAGGTCTTACTATAGCCGTGTACATCCAGAGCTTAATTTTGGGGGATGGGCCCCAGGTTTTCCCAAAGATTCTGCTGCAGGAATAAAAGGCTATTGTGGCTTTTTTGATTCTTTCATTGGTGTTCAATTTCCAATTTAATTTCTTGTCTAGTATAAGTCCCAGGTACTTCGCGCTATCAGAGCCGCCAACAGAAGGTGTAGCAAACTGTGGTATTTTCCTTTTATTTGTAAAGAGTACCAATTCAGTTTTCTGGGGATTGACTGTTAGACCGCAGTTCCTGGTCCAGTTGTCAAGGGTTCTTAGGGCGCTTTCAATTTGTTCCGACAGTGTTGGAAGGAATTTACCCGTTGCCAACAGTACAACGTCATCCGCATATGCCGTTATTCTGATGCCACTGTTTTTAAGCTTTATGAGCGCTTCATTAAGAACAATGACCCACAACAGTGGGGAGATTACCCCGCCCTGAGGGGTTCCTCTGGAGGCATATGCTTCTAGCTTAGAGCCCCCAAGTTCGGTTATAATGTGCCGTTCTTCAAGCATGCTGGTTATCCAGGTGACAATAGTACTGTCAATGTTGAGCTTGCTTATTGTTCTGCGTACGGCCTCAGTATTAACATTGTTAAACGCTCCTTCAATGTCTAAGAATGCCGCTAGAGTATACTCTTTATCTTTTAATGTTTTCTCTATTGTACTGACAACACAATGTAGCGCGGTCTCCACACTTTTACCTTTGGTATAGGCATGTTGGGCCAGTGATACGTCTCCCGGGCGTAGCCTGCTACGAATGTGTATGTCAATCAGTCTTTCTAAAGTTTTCAGGATGAAGGAGGTGAGGCTTATTGGCCTAAAGTCTTTTGCGTTGGTGTGACTAGGTTTGCCAGCCTTTGGTATAAAGATTACCTTCACTTCCCTCCATGTTCTTGGTATATACCCCAGTACGAGGCTGCTCGTGTACAGTTCCTTTAGAACCGGAATGATGGTGTTGACAGTTCTCTGCAGCATGAGAGGAATGATTCCATCGAGCCCTGGGGATTTGAAGGGGGAGAATGATCGGATAGCCCATTCTATTCTGTCCTCTGTGACCAGATCCGCAGGGAGGCTCGTTTCCATCGTGCTGTTGGTGTGTATACCGGGGTGTGGCTGAGTGGTGCAGCCTGGAAAGTGCGTAGTCAATAACAGCTTTAAAGAATCTGAACAAGATTCAGTCCAGTTTCCTTCGGGGTCCTTGAGAGATCCCAGAGTTATTGGTTCTCTGGTTAGGATTTTCCTCAGTCTCGCGGTTTCTGTAGTGCCCTTCATTTCATCACAGAATTTTTGCCACGATTGGCGTTTGGATTTCTGTATTTCGTTTTTAAAGTTTCTTTGACTGGCCTTGTATGTTTCCCAGTCAGAGTCTAGTTTTGTCCGATTTGCCGTATTTAGAAGTTTTCTTGTTTTCTTTCTAATCGCGGCCAGTTTCTTATTCCACCATGGAGGCGAAGTTTTAGTTTTCAGTTTTGCCACTGGACAGGCACTTTCGAATGCCTCTTTAAAAATAGTGGCTATTTTCTCGGCTTTCTGGTCTATGTCCGCCGGGCAGTTTAGGTTACCTTCCTGTAGGAAGTTTTTCCTTTTCTCGATCTTTTTGCTAAAAAGGTCCCAATCCGCTTTCCTAGGATTTCGGTGTGACTGGGGAGGGTTGCAGCAGTTTCCTACAAGAAATTCGATCAGTCTGTGATCTGAGTAGGACTGCTCACTCAAGACGTTCCATTTATCAATAGTAAGGGTACTGGAGTTGTTATATAGCGTTATGTCTATAACCGCCTGCCTGTTCCTAACTACAAATGTTGGTTCATCACCTCTATTAGCTACTAAAAGATTATTTTCTATAATGAATTCAAAAACTGACTCACCTCGTGGGTTAATGTCTCCACTGCCCCATTGTGAATGATGGGAGTTTGCATCACATCCCAGAATCAGGTCCCATCCTTCCTGTTCCGCTTTGTGGACTAGGGCGTGGGTTATTGGGGCTGGCGGTCCTTCTTCTTCGTAGGGCATGTATACGGCTGATAAAATCAGTGGGGAAAGTCCCCTCCGTTCATGCCTTACCACGGTCTGGTCTAGATTGCTGTAGGTAGATAGAAGTAATAAGTTAATATGTTTCCTAGCTACGATACACGTTCTATTCTTACTCTCCGCAGTTAGCGGCTTGATGCAGTAGGTTACCAAATCTCTATGATTTAGCCCACAAATTTTGCCACGGAATGTCCATGGCTCTTGCACCAAGGCGATGTCTATGTTTCTATCACCTAAGAGATAGACGAGGTTAGCACTAGCTGCTATGCTGTGGTGCAGGTTTATTTGAACAATTTTCATATTGGTCTTACCTGGTCATCCCCTACCCTCCTCTTTCTCTCTGTTCTTTCCGTAAAGGGTCGAACCTTGCACCGGGTAATTCCAGTGCGAACTTTGTTGTTGAACCTCCTCAGCAAGGGCATTGATTTGTGGCTGAGTAAAACCACAATTTCAGTGCCCGCCTCGGAATGTTCGCCAACCTCGAGCACTTCCCAGTTCTCGCTATGGAGTTCCGGGTTTAGGTGTCGTAGATTTCTTTCAATCCTTTCCTTCGGGATATGTGGGCCGGGAATTGAAATCCGACATTTTGGCCTAGTGAACTCCAGCAGGTCCTTCTTTACGACAAGTCGCAAGTCGGCGTTTGCCCATGGAGCCTGTGTTTTCGCGACAAAGGTCTTCAACCAGTTCACCGTGAACTCATTATCACACAGCAGAAGTTTAAAGCCCTTGTAGGTCGAGAGCTGCTCAAAGAAGGGGGTTTGTTCCTCTTTGTTAACGATGCTATCGTTAACGCCATCCAGTATGCGCAACTCTATGAGCCTCCATTGGTCTTTACTCAGCCTGCGTTCTGTCTTGCTGAAGTCTACTATCGCCACCTGGAGGTTGGGATTAGCAGTCACGGCCAGCTTGGCCTTCTTGGTAACCCTACTCGATGGTGGCGATATGGTATCATCATTCCTACCTCTCTTCGAACTTCCCGCTATCGGCACGGATGCCCGTCCAGGGACGGTCTCTGTGTCGATTGGCGGTCGCTTGAGTCTGTCCGAGACTGAGGTGGATGGCAAAAGGCTTTCCCTCCTCGTCCCGACCGGTCCTCCAGCTGTTCGCCTGGTCGGCCCTACCGTGCGTCTTCTGTCGTCGTTTCGTGCGTTGGGCTTTCTCGCAATCGGACTTGGTTTAGGGTTAGTGTCCTTCTCCTGTCCGGTTGGGGGTGGTACGGTTCTGCACGCAGCTGAGGTGGATGGCAAACGGCTTTCCCTCCTCGCTTCGTCCAGATCCCCATCGGTGCCTTTCGCCTGTCGGTCGCGTTCGTCTGGGGTTTTGGAGCAGCTTGCAACCGGCTCGGAATCGGGTGAGTTCGAGTCGGGTGCTGGCCGAAGTCTCCTAGCGACTGAGGTGGGGAGCAAGCGGCTTCCCGCCCTCGTCGTAGGAGGTCTTCTTTCCTTTTTTCCCCGTTTGTCTACCCTAGTGGACCTTGCAGACTTAAGCGTGCTACGAGCTCTATCCAGAGCCGCTCTTTCCTTGTCCGTGAAGGACTTCGGATCACGCTTGCTAAGCCGCCGAATTAGACGAAGTGCGTTGCGTCTACGATTCCGTATTGGCGTACTTGTCCTGTCGTCCCTAGTCGCTTGCGGACGGGGTATATCCCGATCCACCTTACCAGTACTCACTACTGTCGCGAAGCTACATTTGGTGGAATTCCCATTATCTTCAGGGCTGCTGTCGCCTGACATAGTAGGTGGCGATGACTTCTCCTCCAGAGAGTAGCAGCGGCTCGTCTCTTTCGGTTTGTTCGTCGACACCTTAATATCTTCCTTGGGTCCATTCTCACTCAACTGCGGGACTGCCCCGATCGTCGTTGAGGAGGATGAATCTTCGGTCGGCTTCTGCGTTGCCTCTGAGAGGGTTGAAGACCCCACGTTAGCTGATGCGGCCACCGTTGGTCCTGACTGGCTAAGGCTTGTCACGGGTTTAGGTGGTCCCATCAGTGTACTCGCGCTCAGGCTACCAGCGGGTGCAGACGATGTCGGAGTGCATTCCATTGGAATGCTCCCCGATAAGGACTGCTCCTGAAGGTAGGCCCGTGCGTTGTGGAGTCTCTTCCTATCACTTTCGGACAGCTCTTCCCACTTTTTCATCCCCAGTCTCTTAACTGTTAGCTTACAGTTTTTAGCGCGTCTTGAGCTGGTGGAGCTGCAGGAGAATGATGAGCTAGCGATGGAGCAAGTGTCGCTAGAATCCAGAAGGAGTTTTTCCAGATTCGCGTCAATTGCTCCAACGCTTTCTCCGTCCGAGAAGGGTAGAAGCGCATCTTCCACTCCTTCTTCCGTTTGCCGATCAGTTTTTATGGAGCTAGGAGCGCCTGGTCGGTCCGCACTCTTCGCTTTTTGTGTTGAAATTTTGTTGTTTAAATTTGACATTTGGGTCCCACGAGTAAGGGGGAAGAAGATGTCCGCCTGCACTCACCCCCTGTATGCAGGTAAGGGGAATTAAATTAAAACTGGAGGTCCCCAGGTATCCAGAGTCCACCGTTAGAAGACACCATAACATTGTGCCATACATCCCTGGGCACGGTTGTTTACACCCGGGATTACGGGTTTTATCGAGTTATTCCCCTCTAGATCCGTTATATTCAGTCTAAAGCAGTGGCACCTCGTGCAGGATGTGGCTCTTCACCACGTATAACGATCTTAGGCAATCAGTTTTGTCGATAGCCTCTGGTCTCTAGCCTGAGACCTCGCCGACCGAGGTCGTTTGTTTTGTTTTGTTTTGTTTTGTTTTGTTTTGTTTTGTTTTGTTTTGTTTTGTTTTGTTTTGTTTTGTTTTGTTTTGTTTTGTTTTGTTTTGTTTTGTTTTGTTTTGTTTTGTTTTGTTTTGTTTTGTTTTGTTTTGTTTTGTTTTGTTTTGTTTTGTTTTGTTTTGTTTTGTTTTGTTTTGTTTTGTTTTGTTTTGTTTTGTTTTGTTTTGTTTTGTTTTGTTTTGTTTTGTTTTGTTTTGTTTTGTTTTGTTTTGTTTTGTTTTGTTTTGTTTTGTTTTGTTTTGTTTTGTTTTGTTTTGTTTTGTTTTGTTTTGTTTTGTTTTGTTTTGTTTTGTTTTGTTTTGTTTTGTTTTGTTTTGTTTTGTTTTGTTTTGTTTTGTTTTGTTTTGTTTTGTTTTGTTTTGTTTTGTTTTGTTTTGTTTTGTTTTGTTTTGTTTTGTTTTGTTTTGTTTTGTTTTGTTTTGTTTTGTTTTGTTTTGTTTTGTTTTGTTTTGTTTTGTTTTGTTTTGTTTTGTTTTGTTTTGTTTTGTTTTGTTTTGTTTTGTTTTGTTTTGTTTTGTTTTGTTTTGTTTTGTTTTGTTTTGTTTTGTTTTGTTTTGTTTTGTTTTGTTTTGTTTTGTTTTGTTTTGTTTTGTTTTGTTTTGTTTTGTTTTGTTTTGTTTTGTTTTGTTTTGTTTTGTTTTGTTTTGTTTTGTTTTGTTTTGTTTTGTTTTGTTTTGTTTTGTTTTGTTTTGTTTTGTTTTGTTTTGTTTTGTTTTGTTTTGTTTTGTTTTGTTTTGTTTTGTTTTGTTTTGTTTTGTTTTGTTTTGTTTTGTTTTGTTTTGTTTTGTTTTGTTTTGTTTTGTTTTGTTTTGTTTTGTTTTGTTTTGTTTTGTTTTGTTTTGTTTTGTTTTGTTTTGTTTTGGTTTGTTTTGTTTAAACGTGTCTTGTTCTGTTTCACTATACTCACTGATTTTATCCTCCTCGCCAATGTAATGACCGGTGATCGGCAGCAACTAGATGTGCTCTGCTCAGCTCCACATCTCAGAAACGACTGACTGGGACTGCAGAAATGCGGATCAAGCTCTTTTATAGAGAGACAACAGAATGTTACTCTTTGGCACGTAATTGACTTGTGTGATCATGTTCTAAGCATAGGTCACTACAGCATGCATTTATAAAAACAAATCGCACATTTTACTATTCCAAGTGTAGGATAATTAGTTAGTCCATCAAATTGTAAATAAATCAAGTAGTAGGTAAAATGTGCAATTTCTATTTATAAATGCATCAAAAGTGGTTTGTTAGCATTTTATCAATTCTCTCATGTGAAACAGCTGATTGGTTTACCATCATTTACGCAAGCAGCTATTTGGGCCGTTCCTGAAGATCACTTACCATTTTACGCAAATGGTAGACTTACGAAGTTGCATGAATATCCTTACGGCCTTACCAATAAACAATCACTAAACTCGAGTTTTACTAATTTCGAAACTAATTTTAATTTCGACTTTTAATTTTGCCCTACCAATAACGAATTTAATCGAAGGGTTTACTAAACACGACTTTAGTACAAATTCTAGTACAATGGAAGAGTCAAATCTTGTACGAATTTCGCAAAATTGACAGATTCGAGCACACATTTAATCAGCTTTTCACTTTTTTTTTTTTGCTGAAATACAATTATTGTTTCACAAAATTTCTTGGTATGTAGGTATCAGGAGTCAGGACGCAAATATACATATCGGAAATAAATTGAGCAGAGATTTCTGGCCGCATAATGAAATGTACAAAAAACAATTTTGGTTTGGGTAAACATTTCATTTTCAAGTGTAGGATACATCCATTAGGTCAAAAAGACGAAAAATGTTCAACGAATGGTGAATGGTCTAAAACGAAACATTCTCGATTGTTCCGGTTGGAGTATAGAATATTCGAGAAGCTTTAGTGGGGAGTATAAAAAGGGTTGCGAAATCCGACGAGACTGTAGATTATCTTTAAACCTAAAGTGAAGTTCGAATAGTATCGGTATTGTTATAAAATAAGTGAAAGATTGTAAGAAGTGGAAAAGTTGATTTTAAGTGGTCTTGTAATAAAAAGTAATTTATTAAACTTAAGTAAACAGAATAGTGTTTTATCTTTTCGAATCCCAGCCGAATGTAACAATATTAAAGAATTTTAAATAAAAAATAAAAATATATTGGCTGGAAAACTGACATTCTACCTTTGAATGACACTACTACGATGACACTTATACTACTTAAACTATGAGTTAGACACGACTTTCTCAGGATCGAAAGTTAGAGTCGACAATAGGGTTAACTCAAGGATAAATTGATTATTGGTACGCAATTTTTTTTAGTTTCGACTTTTGCGTTAAAGTCGAGTCTAAATTGGTAAGGCCCTTAATGTATAATGGCTGCAATTTATTGGGTGTGAAATAAATGCACCTAAGCGTTCAACAAAAAATTCAATACTGATCGTCCATATTATTAAAATTGACTCTTTCAAGGAATATTTTAGGTCTTCTTTGCACACGTATATATTTAACTGTGTGAAACAGAAAAATGTAACTGATGTAGTGTAGAATCGATGTTGTATGATGTAATTGATGTAGTAGCGGAGAAACAGGCCCCAGAGTCAATGAGAGAAAAGAAATGTATGAACTCAATGCATCTATCTTGAAAAGAATAAATAAAAGCCACCTTTACCATTTGCATTGTTCGCACAGCTTCTACGATACATTCGTCATCATCAGGATTGAAGGTCGTTCCCTGTGGTCCTAGGGCAGCAATTGTTCGCTTACGTCCTAGTTTCGGGCAGGGGCTGGGTAAAATACCTCATACTTATGTCCTTCTCGTCTCGCCTGCCTGAAGATGGCTAATCAGCTTGTCTGTTTAGTGTCAGCCAAGGGTCTCACTTACATATCAGCCGTACGCTGTGATTCGTTGCAACGTACGGCTGATGTGAAAGTGTGAACCATTAGATGAGGTGAGAGTCAACCTTAAAGGTCGTCTGCTGATGCGACTCATGACGATTTGGGTTCTACTTATGGGCTGCTTTCCTGTAAGGCACTGTAGGAGTTTGAGCGGACCCCAAGTCTTTATGTGCCGTATCGGCAAACGGCCCTAAATCGCGGCCGAACCAAGGTGTCATACGACCCGTGCCGAGGGTTAACCTGGCTGGGGGCCATAGCTCAGTCGCTAACGGAGTATCCGGATACCTGGCGACCTCCGGATTAGCCAGCCTTGTCTGTGTAATGCGGATCTCTGCACAGATCGACATCCTTTCTCCGCTACTCGTGGGTTCAATTATGAACAAAACTTTAAAAAAATTAACGAAATAAAAACAAAACATTTCAGAGTACGGTGTTCTCAAACTACCGGCTGGGAGTACTGCCTCTAAGCTCGCTCCCAGTACTAGGGCTAATGCAGCGAAGGCAGCTGAGAACTTGGTGACCAAACCTGATCTTGGCGAAGCCAATAACAAGAATAAACAAGAGGTTGCATGTCGTACTGCCTCGAGCTCTCGACAAGCAAGCCTCTCCATCTCCACTAGGCAATACAGAGATCGACGTACCGCCTTCAGACTTCTGGAGCGATATAAGGACGTCCCTGCAGATCAGCTCTCCGAAAAGAACAAAAATTCAATCTCCTGCGCAACGAAAGTTATCAAGGAGACTCCCCCTCCTGACTCCTCAAGAAAGGACTCCACGTCCAAACGACCTAGGTCGATTGAGGAGTCCTCCGTGGACCCAAAAAGAGCGAAGGTTAACTGTAGCAGTTCTTCGCTCCCCGCTAAGCACAATAAGCCATACAGCGATATGCTCAAGGCACACTTTGTCCTTGCTGTGATAGACAGAAGTGACATTGATGGTAGCATCACTCCTGACAAGTGGAGGAAAGTGGAAATAAAGCTGGCAACGAACTTCCTAAGCGTCCTGGAAAAGCATCCGGGACCTCCACCTTCCTGTCGCGATGGCGGATGGCATCAGGGCCACGTGAAGCTTATCGCATGTGCCGATCAACGGTCTGCGGACCTCTTCAAGGTAGCAGTGAAAGCAAAGAAATTTCTAGCAGACCGAGATCTCGCTCCTGGATACCGGCCGAGCCCTCCGACCTAGCCACTATACTTAAAATTATTGCGGCAAGCAATCCTCATCTTCCGACTGCCAATTGGAAGATTGCGAAGCTGGAGGAATCCAAAGGGGACAAGAGATCAGCGATCATCGTGATCAACATAGAGTCTCTGGCTCCTCTAGCCGTAACTGAAGGGCAGATCAATTATGGCTTCGGAGCAATAAATCTGAAGGTCTACAAGAAAGATGACCCTGCGAAGGAAGGAGTGCAGCCCCCCCCCCTCTACCGACACGGTATCGGTTAGTAATATACCGACCAATACAGGCGTGATGGCAAAGGCCGAGGAGGACTGCACTCCTGCTAAAAAGGAAGGGCTATCCCCTGACTCTGCTGACACTGCAATGGTTAGTAATATACCGACTATAGCAGCGAAGGCAGTGGAGGAGGATGGCAATCCTGGGCGGGCCCTTCATCTCGCGAACGCACAAGCAACCATCTCGAGGATAGATCTGGATATAGACAGTCTAGGGCTGTCGGACCTGGATCTAACCGACAGACCCGTCAGCCCATCCGAAACTGACCTTTCATTAGGGTCGGATACGGATTAGGCTAACATTACTGTGGTGGAGGTTTCTGGAGGTAAGTTTAGCGCCAATGCTGCGGTTACTTCAGATTAACCTACATCACTCCAAAACGGCCTCGGCCTCCCTTCTTCTGCGGATATCTGAAAACGCGGAAGACATTGTCCTGATTCAAGAACCATGGGTCATTGAAGATAAGGTGTACGGACTCAGGACTCCTACTTACAAACTAATCTACGTGAGGAATAAAGGTACGCCAAGAGCCTGCATCCTCGCGAAGATCACACTAAATATTTTTCTTCTCCCTAATTACAGCGATCGTGATATCGTGACCGCCTGCCTTGAAGTAGGACTGAGAAAACTCTGGTTCACTTCAGCGTACTTGGTGTACGACCTTCCACTCCCTGCGGCTTTACTGGGGAAGACGATTGCTGACGTGGAGAATCACAAGGCTGCACTCATTCTGGGATGCGATGCCAATGCGCATCATACTGTGTGGGGCAGCACCGACATCAATAAAAGAGGTGAGCTACTTTTTGATTACTTAATTAGTACCCGACTAGTCTTATGTAACATTGGATGCGAACCCACATTTATTACAAGCAACAGACAGGAGGTCCTAGACATCACACTTGTCTCTGAAAGCATTTACCATGCTGTAAGAGTCTGGAAAGTATCTTGCGAGCACTCCTTCTCTGATCATAAATATATCCAATTTGGTATAAACTACCTCCCTCAAGTTCAAAAAGTCTTTAGGAATTATAGGAAGACAGACTGGACCAAATATAGGAATAGCGTAGAATCTTCCATAATCAGCAGCACCCCTGTTCCTATAAGTAAGCCTAAGGGCAAGCCTAGACCACCTTGGTGGAATCAGGAGATTATATCTCTACGAAAAACATGCAGGCAGCTCTTCAATTTGGCCAAGCGATCTCGCGAAGCCACTGACTGGATCTCGTACAAAGAGGCCCTCAAAACCTATAAAACCAAAATTAGGAAAGCCCAACGAAATTCTTGGAGAATCTTCTGTGGAAATATAGAAGAAATCTCTGAGGCCTTTAGGCTCAGAAAAATCCTCGCAGCGACTCCCAGGATACCGAGTTATCTTAAGAGAGCTGACGGCTCGTGGACTACCTCCAGTTCGGAATCTCTGGATCTTCTACTGGATACCCACTTCCCAAATAGCTGCAATAATGTCACGAGTCCTGCTGGGACTTCAGTCAGGCCAATATCAGGCAGCTCCTCAAATCTTGTAACCAAGAACAAAATTCTCTGGGCTATAAGCGGCTTTAAACCATTCAAGTCTCCTGGACCTGACGGCATAATACCGGCCGAACTTCAACAGAATGTGGAACTAATCCTACCATGGGTAACTGTAGCATTCAGGAGTTGCCTGGATTTGTCGCACATTCCCAAGTCGTGGATGGAAGTAAATGTGGTATTCATACCCAAGGCTGGTAAAAGCTCGCATGCCTACCCCAAAGATCTCAGACCCATAACTTTGTCATCATTTCTCCTGAAAACTCTAGAGAAGCTGATAGACTCCCATATACGCTGCAGTGTTAATACAAATCTTCTGTCAGCCTCTCAACATGCGTATAGTAAAGGGAAATCGGTCGAAACGGCCCTTCACTCACTCGTATCAACTATTGCGAAATCTCTAGACTGTAAAGAATGCACACTGGTAGCTTTCCTTGATATTGAGGGAGCGTTTAACAAATGGACCAAAACATGTGGGCTTGGCGTCAATCCTCAGAAAACTGAATTGGTTCTCTTTACAAGGAAGTACAAAATTCCCGTCTTCGTTCCCCCAAAACTATATGGCACCCAGCTGGTGCTCTCCAATACGGCTAAGTACTTAGGCCTCACTCTAGACAGCAAATATATTGCAGAGGGTTCAGAAAGCCACCATGGCATTATACTGCTGAAAAAAAGCTATTGGTAGCAAATGATGACTCCAGCCTCGAATCACATATTGGCTTTATTATATGGCGTCGTCGTCTGTAAACAACTTAGTCGTGTTCAAAGAACGGCATGTGTGTGCATCAGTGGTGCGCTTAGGACCACTCCAACAACGGCGATGGACATAATATTCCACCTGATACCGCTAGACCTCTATTGCAAACAAGTGGCAGCGAATGCAGCCATCCGCATGAAAGCAATTCGTCTGTGGACTAGTCGACAAACTGGTCACTCGTCTATTCTAGATAAAACAGATTGCATCCCAAAAGATACTGATTACACCCTCCCCAAGTTCCAATTCAGTAAGAAATTTGAAACCTGCATACCCTTCAGGACTGACTGAGAGAGTGATGTAGTGTCTCAAAAAAGATCCGTCTGCTTTTACACAGATGGGTCCAAAACGGAAACAGGAGTAGGGGGGGTGTTTTCTCCCAAGATTTAGATTGTACGATCTCATTCCGTTCCAGGCGGAAATCATGGCGATCAAGGAGGCCCTGTCGTGGCTACGGTATAATGTAATATCCGCTAAGGATATCGTAATTTTTACCGATAGTCAAGCCGCGATTAAATCCCTGGATTCGGTCATCTTCAAGTCCAAAACCGCCCTCAATTGCCGCTTATCTCTTAACGAGATGGCGGAACAATTCAACATTCCCCTTATATGGGTGTCGGGCCACAGGGACATTCCGGGGAATTGCAGGGCCGACGAACTGCTAGGCATGGCACAACTTTGTCGATTTTACCAGAAAAGGAGAATCTATATATGCCTCTCGCTAGGTGTAAACTTTTAATTAAACAAAATGCAATAAGCGCCACTAATCGTAGATGGTCACACTCCACCACGTGCTCCATCACGAAACAGATCTGGCCCATGCTGGATCTTAAGCGCTCCAACAATCTTGTAAAACAAAAAAGATCCAACACATTAGTAGGTGTCATCACGGGACACTGCATTATTGGGAGACATGCTCTCAGACTGGGCCTCCCTTCCAATGACTTCTGTAGAAGCTGCATGGACGAGGAGGAGGAAGAGACAATTCTTCACCTCCTATGCACGTGCCCAGCCCTCTCAGCACGCAGAAAACTACACCTCGGAGAATATTTCTTCGACAATCTTGGCGAACTTGCTAACACAAGCATAAGTTGCCTCCAACACTTCATTCTCAGCTCCTCCTGGTTCAATGGGTAGTTGTGAGATCATTAGATCCTGTGGTATCACAATGGGTCTCCTCTGGCCTAAGTGAGGCTGCACTTAATGCGGCCTGCCACTCTAACCTAACCTAACCTAGTTTCGGGCAGTCTTTGTGTTTATGGTCCATCTGATGGCAATAATATCGGTCCATTCGCTGGATTAATTCATCAATAGTGTTGGCTCCGTACAACAAGGTAATGCTATTGGTACTGTCACGAATCCCATCTATTATTAAATCAACCAGTTGCTGTTCTTCTACGTCGGCTTTGGCTGCGATAGAGCGCATTGTCACCACGTAGCTCAAACATGATTCTGACTGCTTCAAGAAGCGTTCTTTCAGTTGCCTGTAGATCTCCTGACGCGTTACAGTGCATTTAAACATCTTCACCAGGCTCGCCTTCATAACATCATAACCAACCAAATTTGACACATAAATTTTTGCTGTGCCATCCAAACGGCGTCGAACACCCAAACACTTTTCTCTTTCATTATACCCACATGCGGCATAGGCAGCAGTAGATGTGACAGTAGGAGCAGCAGACACAACAGCGGGGACAGCAGATACGGCAGCAGTAGATGTGACAGTAGGAGCAGCAGACACAACAGCGGGGACAGCAGATACGGCAGCATAGACAGCGGCAGATGTGACAGCAGGGGCAGCAGATACGTCGGCGGTGGCATCAGACACAAAATATGTTTCAGCATCATCCGAGTACTCGCTATGATATTCGTCGCCATCTATGGCCAGTAACTCGTTATACAGTCTACGTAATTGTCTTAATGTTGCACCCTGTGGGAACTGAATGTTTTAGGGCATCGACAATCACATTTCTGGTTACTCGCTGACTCATTATCAGATATTTTAAAATTTCACTTTTATTAATGACCGCGTTAGAAATTCAAAAAAATATTAAATTTTGTCAGTTGCTACTTGTTGAAATTTGTAAATATTTAACTTTATTTCTCACAGTGTAATGTAATTAACGAAACTCTTCTTCTCTATTCTGAATTAACATAACTACCTATCTATTTCTTAAACATTCACTGTCAAAGTATTTTAAAGTAGTTTATTAAACTATAACTTCACTTGTGATTGAGATTTACCAATACACGTGCCACATCTTCATCGTCCTCGTCGCCGTCTTGGGATGATACTAGGGATGCCAGATCTGAAAAATTAGCTGGCGGGACATTTTTGCATTTGAAGTGAAAAATATGTCTTTTAATTCATATTTGTACATTTTACACAAGTCTCACAACTGTGCGTTGTGTTATTTGGAATGCTAAGCATATAAAAAGACAAAAAATCAAGAAGAAGTCACCCCTTAACCCGGTTCGAAAAGCGCTACGCTTCCGTTTTTGTCCCGCACATGTAACCTGGACTTAGTAGAAGCATTGTGTGGTCTTCTCTGACGAAAAGAATTGAATTTGAAAGCCCCGGCCTATTTCCATAACCTCCGCAAAGAGACTAATCATTTGGACCGGCTGCATAGCAGAGTTGAAGGTGTGGGGGCCGTTTCGTATTATGTTATGGCACCTGCAAATTACAATTTTTGTCAACCACAATGAATCCGTTGTCTTGCAATGGCATATTGAAAGAGGCCTTCCATACTTTCATAACCTTTTTGGACCTCTGTCTTGAATTTATCAACATGATAATGCGCCAACAACCCGGTGTTTGTTAAAACGTATATATAGAGAACCAAAATGTGGAGCTATTAAGCTGACCGGCCTCCTCACCGGATTTGAATACAATCGAAAATATGTGGGGATGGTTGACACGTCAAATCTAACGATCGGCAATATTCGATATAATATAAATTAACCCAAGTCATCAAAATTAGAGCTCGATTTCGCAAAATTATTGGCCAATTTGTATGCATCCCTTCCAAATCGGGGAGGCGAGCATTTTGGAGCAGAAAGGTGGCTCAAAACACAATTAATTTTTATTTTGAAATCTAAAATACTCCAATTACCTTGAATTTAAGTAATGTTTGCGTTAAAAGGAATCAGAATACTCTAAAAGGTTTTTTTGTTTAAGTGTTCAAGTGGCGCAAAATTAGGTCCTCACATTTAGCCGGTTTTTAGTTAATAATGTTTTGTTAATACTTAAAGCTTTAGTTTTAAATCTTCAAAAAATGACAAGAATTAAATGAATTTTAATTTAAAATAAAAATAAGTCTCTAGCATGATTGGTTTGGGACCAGGGCGATAGAAAACCGACATACGGGGTGTGCTATTCAAGTGGCGCCGAGTGTTTACAACGTATTTATTTTTCGGATTTTCCCGATAAGGTACATGTTTAAAAAGTAAAATTCAAGAAGGAACATATCTTAATGTAAATAATAATAAACATTTTATATTAAGATTATATATTAAGATATTTTTTTACGAGTCTTTTGTATTGACTACGCCATTTTTATATAAAAATATAAACAAAAATTAATTCTACAAAAGGAATAGTAGAAACTAACGATTTATATACAAAAATGAAGTGATAATAGGGCGACAAGTTGAAAGGCGGGGCATTTTACGGGACAAATTTTCATTGCGGGACATTTTGCGGGACAATTTTCATTGCGGGACACTTGCGGGACAAAGGCCTCAAAGCGGGACAGTCCCGCACTGAGCGGGACGTCTGGCATCCCTAGATGATACTGGTTCGTCTTCTTCATACCAGCAATTTCTACAGTTGTAGTATTTATTATTTGTAAGGGAGAAAAAGCATCGCTTTTGCAATTTTGTGGAAGACGTGGTGAACATAGGTATATTCAGAATATATGAGATATCTTTTATAATTATTTGAAAATGTATGTAAAACCTGCTAACCTAACCTAACTCTACGAACAAAAATCTTCAAAACAAAAAAAAGGTAAACAAATTGTGGCATCTCAACAGCTGAGAATACTTTTTTTGTTCGCTTGGCCGGACAAAATCTGACAACTGAAACAGAAATCTGAGATTGCCAATCGAAATTAGAATAAGAGCGAATCTCGATTCGAGCGCGAAATTCACACACACTTTCACCAATTCCCAAACAAAAGCCATTTGTAAGCGCAAATTGCAAAAAAAAAATAGTTGACTGTCAAATAACACACCAACATGCATTCTATGGAGAAATCCAAGATGATTCGTCATTTTGTTTCACTTATTTTTCGCTCCGAACCAAGAGCGCTAGTTTATGTTGGCGTCATTTTCTGGGCAAAATTTGTATGAACTGACATTTCACTAGCAGTCCATATATAATAAGTCAATGGTAATCTCATTTCATGTTTCATTGGGGCAGAAAAAATCTGAGATCTGAGAGCAAAACGGCAAAAGCCCAATGGAAAGCGACATAAGATTAAATTAAAATGCGCCGCTTTGACCCATTTTACACGCACCGGTTTTTCACTTTAGTGTCGAGAATGTGTTTGTGAAGGGGATGAAAAGTGCAGGGGATAGCCGAACACGGATGGGCCGCGAATTCCCATCCGATTCTTGTGTTCTCTTTCGCTCTCTTTCGTTATTTTCAGCGTTGCTTTATTCTCAAACCGTACTCAGCCGCGATAGACGTCTGCATTTGCTCTATTTTCGAACTGTGTGCGGTCTGCGCTTCGAAAATGCAGCTACCACCGCGAACGGCGAATGAGAAAAAAAGGAAACAAAGACAATTTGACAATCAAGGCACTAAAGTGAAAACACTCAACGTATAAATGCACCATAAGTTCCCAAAAGAGAATTAAAGAGTATCGTGAGTGAAAACTCGGTGCGTGTAAAATGGGTCTTTCTCATCTGCAAATCCAATAGGTAATGTTGCTACATTCGTAATTCGCATGTAGCTTGTTGCCCGATATAGGAACCTGTTAATATATGCACTGTACATTGTACATATATACATACATGTTATTTATTCGGATTGCAGTGCTCCTTCGACATTCGACTTTGAATTCGATTCATATAATTTTATTATGGCTGTTGCTATTCGCCCGTTGTTCGAGACATGGGTACGTAACGAAATGTCAAAGTTTATATTGCGTCAAGTTGGGGTATGTGGCTCGCTACGCTCGCGGCAAGGACTCTAAACTCCAGTATAATCATTTTCGGACATAAGGCCGTACGTTTAGGATCAAACTTTTATATTTATAAAGAGTTTTTAATGAAAATAGGATTACGTTACGTTGATTACGTACCCGTGTCTCTAAAATCGGTAAACGTCAGTTCAGTACAAAATCTGTCAAAATGAACGGGCGAATAGCCACTTCGTACGATGAGTTGTTTGTGTTTATGTTTAGGCTGTTGCTATTCGCCCGTTGTTCGAGACATGGGTACGTAACGAAATGTCAAAGTTTATATTGCGTCAAGTTGGGGTATGTGGCTCGCTACGCTCGCGGCAAGGTCGCAAGGACTCTAAACTCCAGTATAATCATTTTCGGACGTAAGGCCGTACGTTTAGGATCAAACTTTTATATTTTTAAAGAGTTTTTAATGAAAATAGGATTACGTTACGTTGTTACGTACCCGTGTCTCGAACATCGGTAAACGTCAGTTCAGTACAAAATCTGTCAAAATCAACGGGCGAATAGCCACTTCGTTATGTTTATTTGTGAGTTGTATATATTTTGAATTGTTTCGTTATCATTATATGTAATTTTGTTAAGTGTTTTGTGCATTAAATGAATTGCGTGTTTGATCAGTGGAATGGTTTTAGATTCTTTGTATATGTGTGCGTTAGAAAAGCGTTTGTTGTGTGATTCAAAATTTTGGTTTAAGCAGGTCCGTAAGATTCTTCTTTCGAGGAGCTCTAAATCCCTGGCCGTAGTTGGGGAAATTGAAAACCATATCGGGAATTATAAGATAAAACGCGTCTTTAATGAAGTAGGTAGTACGAAAGAGTGAGTTTATTATATGTCAAATAAAAGTAGGGTACGTTTACAATGTTAGGTCAGGTTACAAATATAGGGTAACACCAACAGGAATGCATAAGTTAAAATTGGTCTGATCATAGTTTTGTAAAACAGTATTTTAACCTTTTTGTTAAGAGATTTATGTTTTAGTAATGGCATTAACATGTAGGAGACTTTTCTAGCCTTTAGTTTTGTTATCTGTGCATATTTATTGAATTTAAAAAGAGAGTTGAAATTAACTCCGAGGTATTTTATGTTATTTTTGAATTCTACGCGATTATTACCCAAATATATAGACAAATTTTTACTTTCTCTGACCACTCCTTCTTTGCCTTTCCCGCTAGCATTTCTAAAGCATATGCACTCAGACTTTTCTTCGTTTATTTTAATTCCCCATTTTTTGTAGTATTCTATAATTAAGTTTAAATGATTTTTTAATGGCTTAAGAGCGTCCAGTGGATAGTCCGCACTAGCGTATGTAAAAGTGTCGTCAGCATAAAGAATAGTTTGTGATTGTATTGTGTTTTGGGAGAATAGAGTGTGGGGGAAATCGTGGATGAAGAGGTTGTATAATCTTGGGCCCAAAATTGAACCCTGAGCTACTCCCCTGTGAATGTGTTCAATGTTAGATTTAGACGAAAAATGATCTTTCTGATAGGAAGCTGATCAATAAATTTATAATGTGACGGGGGTAGTCAAGTTGTAATAACTTGTAGATCAGGCCATCAATCCAGACACTGTCGAATGCTTTCTCAACGTCTAAGGAGCAAGCAACAGTACACTTCATTTCTCTGAGGTTGTTTGTAATATTTTTATGCATTTTTAGTAGGGCATGCTCAGTAGAGTGACCTTTCTTAAATCCGAACTGTAAGTCTGGAATGAATTCTATATTATCTTCAACATGAATATCTAATTTCTCAAGGATTACTCTTTCTAGTAACTTCCCACTATGTTTTTTAATGAGGGGGATTAATTTTCCTGTCTTCCATGCTCTAGGGAAATATCCATTGTTTATGCAATTGTTAAATAAAATTGTGAGAAAGTCAAGTGTTAGGGGAAAATTTCTTGATTAAGAAATTTGAGATCTGATCTGGGCCTGAAGATTTTTTCGTGTTAATTCTTTGTATTGTATCAGATATAATCGTGGATGAGGTAAATATATGAGACACTGGATGGATAAGAGCATTTTCTATTGTGTTAAATGAAAAGATATGTTGTGGAATTGAATTTTTAGCTTGTTGTGTTGTTGTGTGTACTTCTCTAGTCAGGAATGGATCGTTGTTGGGTATGTGTTCTTTATAAACATCCGCGAAGTGATTTTGGAAGGCCGAAACTACCTCTTTTTCACCTGAGATTTGAACACCATTTACTGTAATTTCATTGCAGCCGAATTTGCTCTTTTTTCCCATGAACTGATGCGCTAATTTAAAGGCATTGCTTCCTGGTTTAATTTTTAATAGTCGGGAAGTGAATTTGTCGTTTAGCCATATCCTGATCTTTTCCTGTATTATTCTTTTAAGTAGTGTGATTCTGTTTGAGAGGTTCTTGTATTCGATACTTATGCGGTTGTATGATCTGTAGAAGATGTTCTTCAAATCTCTCTGCCATTTCGATTTGGTTCTGAAAAGAATTTTTATGTTTTCCGGAAGGAGGGAGTATTTTTTAAACTCAGCTGAGGAGGTTGAAGAGTGGAGAATTGTTGTTTCGTTTATTATTTTGTTAATATTTTCTATGTGTGTGTCGATCTCGGCATCAGAAAGACAAGTATTGGCCGGAAGCGTATACGATCCTATTCTGATATCGAGATCTCTTCTGAAACTAGGTTTAATAAAATTGGGAAGTGATCTGAGAATGATGGAAGAGAATTTATTGAGAAGTTAGGACTAATGGTATTGATTAAATTTGTTGAGATGATGAAGCAGCCAAGACGTTGGGAACAGCAGATTGAACAGCGTGGACAGTAGATACTACAGTATTATGTGACAGCAGGAGCACTAGACACAACAGAGAGGACAGCAGGACTGCATTCCAGGTTTGACTATTTTAACTAAATTAACAACGATTGTTTATTTAGTTACTTTTTGGAATCTGGGACAGCTATTGTTACTAATTTCATGTTGACATTTCACTTTTCATGTGGTAGTGAGTAGTTGTTGTTGGAATCCATGTTTGATTTCAAAAAAAAATGAATACGTGAATCCATGACAGTTGCTTTGTTAGAATGAGTGAAATGAACCACACTTTTGCATCTTGTTAATTTAGTTAACTTCCCCTCCTTCGAACTGTCACAGCTTGTCAACGCTGTAGTTAAAATAGTTAACTACTGCCGAATTTGGAATGCACTCCAGATACGGCGGCATAGGCAGCAGTAGATGTGACAGTAGGAGCAGCAGACACAACAGCGGGGACAGCAGATACGGCAGCATAGACAGCGGCAGATGTGACAGCAGGGGCAGCAGATACGTCGGCGGTGGCATCAGACACAAAATATGTTCCAACATCATCCGAGTACTCGCTATGATATTCGTCGCCATCTATGGCCAGTAACTCGTTATACGGTCTACGTAATTGTCTTAATGTTGCACCCTGTGGGAACTGAATGTTTGAGGGCATCGACAATCACATTTCTGGTTACTCGCTGACTCATTGTCAGATATTTTAAAATTTCACTTTTATTAATGACCGCGTTAGAAATTCAAAAAAATATTAAATTTTTTCAGTTGCTACTTGTTGAAATTTGTAAATATTTAACTTTATTTCTCACAGTGTGTAAATGACGGTGGCCCAAGCTGCTTTAATTGAAAAAACGCTCTTCAAAAAGACGAGTTCAAAGACGAGTTTATTCTCTGAAAATTAATATTGTACATACTTCAGTTTAAAATAAATTACATTTTTTATAGCGAGAACACTTACTATTTTTAGCAGCTCCTTTCGGTCGTTTTGGCTCCGTCCATTTGAATGAATCATTCGCATTCAGTTTGACGTTTGTATCAAACTGTTCGATTTAGAATCGAGCCAAGACCACCGAAGGACTGTTCGACTTAAAATTATTTTATCTTCAACATTCCACCCCCCGTGAGGCGCCTCGCTCTACCCCAGCCTCACCTACTTCTAACACAGCCAACTTTACTGCCGGTCTCCGAAGGATTCCTGTTGTCGTTTTCACATCGGCTACACGAATTTGGCCATCTGGGCCTGGAAACACACTGGTGACTTTTCCTCGCATCCACTTTCTTCTCGGGACATCTGCATCGCATATGAGGACCAAGTCTCCTACTTTGAGAGGTGGAACTATAGCAAACCATTTGCTCCTCTTGGTCAGCTCTGGCAAATACTCCCGCATCCACCGTCTCCAAAAACGATCCTTTATCTGCCGGCTTATTCGCCACTGCTTCCGGAGACATAGCTCACGTTCATCAAAGTTGCCTGGGGTTTGAGTCGAGCTGGTAGAGCCCACCAGGAAGTGATTCGGTGTTAGCGGTTCTTCATCTTCGGTCGACACTGGAAGATGAGTGAGCGGACGATGGTTTACAATATTCTCCGCTTCAATCAGGGCGCTCAGCAACGTTTCAGTCCTTGGCGCTAATTGGTTGAGTGTGTGCGATAAAACCCGTTTCACAGACCGGACCAGTCTCTCCCAGCAGCCTCCCGCATGTGGATTTGATGGACAATTGAAAATCCATTCTATGCCTCTTCCAGAAAGTTCCGCTTTAATCGCCTCGCCATCGAATATGTTAGCACTTAACAGCTCGTTCTTGGTCCCCACAAAGTTGGTACCATTATCGCTCCTTATGCGTACCGGTATTCCGCGGCGATTTATAAAATTACGGATGCATAAAATGCAAGCATCCGTTGACAAATTAGCAGCCAACTCCAGGTGAACTGCCCTCACAGTTAAGCAGGTAAACAGAGCCACCCAGCGCTTCTCCTTGTGGCGTCCCACAGTGACGGTAACTGGGCCAAAATAATCAAGCCCCGTGTATGTGAATGGCCTCACATAAGGGGTTACACGGTCCACAGCTGATGTCCTTTTGGTAGGATAATGGGACGTCTGGCGGTGAAAGGTATGGTAGCGGCGGCATCGATTCTTCCGTAAACGCGCAAGAGGCCTTCTTCGTCTATATAGGGGGTCAACTTGTGTATACTGCTTGACTTATCAACCTGTTGTTCGCAACCGAGCTGAGTTATTTCACGCATAAACACGTCGCTTTGGGCTTCACTACATAAGACTCGTTCGGCGTCATCGAGTTCCTTGGCTGACAGCTCTCCCCTTTCGGAAGACTTTCGCAAACTAAGTTTAATAAAGCGAATCACCCAGGCTGCAGTCCTTCTTAGCTTCGAATAAGTCGAAAACCTAGACAAATCGAAAACGGATGTACTTACTAAACTAGCGTGCAAAAGATACTTCGACTTGATCTCTTCTTGGCAGGTTTGATTGCCGATGTCATCCGGTTGTTCGGGCCATTTGTCTTCAGGTAGCTGGAGAAAGGACGGTCCCATTATCCACTTGTTGTCCGCTTGAAACTTTGCTGGGTATCGTACCCGCGTGCCCTCATCTGCTGAATTTAGTTTAGTTGGGATCCAGCGCCACTGACTTATTTTGCTGCTATCCAGAACCTCTACTATACGAAATCCCACAAACGGCTTGTGACGTCGGGGATCTGAACGAAACCAACTATGGACGGTCTTGGAATCGGTCCAGTATACTTGATCGGTTATCGCCAAGTCGTGACACTTTAAAATCGAATCGCAGAGCCTGGTTCCCAGAACTGCAGCAGATAGTTCTAGCCGCGGAATCGACATTAACTTTTGTGGAGCATACTTGGTTTTTCCGCAAACAAATGACACACTGATCCTGTCTCCATGGTCTATCCGCAAATACGATACTGCGCTGAACGCCTCTTCACTTGCATCCACGAATGTGTGAAGAACAATGCTACGAGCAGTCGATAAATTGTGGTCGTGACATCTTGGTACTTTCAAATACTTTAATGCAGGAAGTTCAGCTTTCCATTGACACCATTTCTCATGAAATTCATGGGGAATTGGCTCGTCCCATTGAACCCCACACCTCCAGATTGATTGCAACAGCAACTTAACGTAGAGAAGAAAGTTTGCAATCATTCCATATGGGTCGAACACCGACATCGCAATTGCTAAAAACTCCCTTTTTGTTGGACACCTGTTGCATATCATAACATCACTGCTAATACGAGGGAATTTTAGCTTGAAAACGTAGACATCCTCATCTGGTTCCCAACACATCCCCAGAACTTTCTCCGATCCGGCCTCCACATTCATGTCGACTGATCGACACTGCTGCTGCTGTTCCTCGTTGCTTAGTTCACAAATGGCACGCAGCACCTCCCTCGAGCTTGATGTAAAATTTCGCAATTCGAAGCCACCACTTAAATGTATTGATGTTACCGCCTTGGTGACTTCAATCGCCTCAGCAACACTGTCGAAGCAATCGAAGTAATCGTCCACATAATGCCGATCGAGAATCGCCTTGACTGCTCTCGGGTGAACGTTTGAGAATCGCATTGCATTGTTATTCTTTATAAAGTTGGCTGAGCACGGCGAGCAGCTGGCACCAAACGTCATCGACTGCATGACGTATACTTCAATTGGGTTATCTTTATCTTCCCTCCACAGGAAACGCTGAGAGTCTTGATCTTCTTTTCGAATCAACACCTGATGGAACATTTCCTTTATGTCCCCAGTTACAGCAACAGGTTTCAATCGAAAATTGAACAATATGGTCAGCAGTGGTTGGTTCTCATCAGGTCCTTTAAGCAGAAACGAGTTCAAAGAAACTCCACGTACCTTAGCGGCCGCATCGAAAACCAATCGGACTTTGGTTGGCTTGTTGGGGTTCTTCACGCCAAAGTGCGGGAGATACCAAGTCCTCGGTGAGCTCTCCTTGGCCTCGAAATGGGTTAGTCTCCTGGCATACCCCTTCTGCAAGTAGCTTGAAATAATGCTTCGATATGTGGCGGCGAAATCTGGGTCCCTCAGAAATCTACTCTCGAGATTCCATAATCTTCTCTGCGCCATTTCGTAGCTATCTGGCAGCTCGACGTTGTCATTCTTCCATAGGAGCCCTGTTTGATAACGGTCCTTGATATTTTTTGTTGTACTGGTAAGTATGTGAAGTGCTCTTTTATCAGCGGCACTAATTATATTTTTCGATGGTTTCTTGACGCCAAAGTTCTCAATACTGAAGAAGTCATCAACGATCCGAGTCAGGTGCTGATCATCATCATCCTCAACTTGACCACAATGGAGAACAAGTCCTTCCTTTACATCTTGGTCTTCAATTGGTGACTTGCCATACACAACGCAACCCAATTTCGTTTCTGTTACCACAGGTCCGATGTTGGCAGATTTGACAATACGTATCGGGGCTCCCAGATGGCAATTATCGAGTCCAATCAAAATTTGCGGACTCGCATTCTCGTACTCAGTAAATGGAAGTGTCGAAAATATGCTGGCGGCATATGATGACGGTAGATCGGCGGCGATCAACGTTTGAGTAGGCAAACTCAATTCATTTACCGTCTGAACCCCTTCCATAGAAAATGTTTCTGCTCCATCCACATCGGCGCTTATTTTGAGGTCTACAACAAATGATTCGTTCGTAAACGTCTCCTTACTAATCCACTGCAGCTTCAGATCCTTCGGGTACCCAGTCAAATGCAATTGTCCTGCGAGTTCGGCGCTCATTATGGTGATTGAAGATCCCTCATCCAGCAGAGCATGAGTCCTAACAACGACACCGTCACCATAAAGTCGTACTGGCAACACTCGGAAAAGGATCTTGTCGCTGGTGCCAATATTACGACCAAGCATTGCCTTCTCAACTCGATCTGTTCCACTCTTATCAGCATCTGATGATATCTTCGCTTCTCCGGCTTCATGGAGTGAGGAGTGATGCATCCGTTCGCATCCATCAGTTCCGCAGGCATTCCTAAGCCTGCACGTACGTACACTGTGTCCAAATTTAAGACAACAAAAACAAAGCCTTTGCTTCGTCACCAACTTCCATCTGGCGAAAACATCTAAGTCAATATATGTTGGACACTTGGCTACTGGATGCATATCTCCCTTGCAGTGGTAGCATTTCTGATTGGAAGTAACTGCAGTCGGCGTAATATGTTTCACTGCATGAAGAACACTCCTTGTCTTAGCTTTAGCTTCGAGGTTAATTTGCGGCGTAGAAGTTGGCACGACCAAACAGACAAGGGTAGCAAGTGCAGTCAACCACTCTTCAAAATGTCTAATTGTCGCATATGGCTGGATATACATGCTACGCTGGGCCCACTCCAGTCGCTTGCTTATAGGTAATTTGCTGACGAGCTCATCCATAAGGGTGGGATTAGCCAGGTGCTGATACATCCCACTGGATTCCAAAAAGGTGGCAAGGTTTTGTACTTTAGTGGCGAATGGTATTAGCAACTCTAATTTGCCATCGGTTATCGGGGCTATTTCCCTCACCTTTGCCAGCTGGCTTCTTACCAAGGTCTCTGGGCGACCGAAGCGAAACTCCAACGCAGAAAGAACCTGGTCCACGTTGTTTGGGTGGATCAACAGCGCTTCAACAACCTCTCTGACAGATCCCTTTATGCACTTCTGCAGGCGGAAAATATTCTCGACATTCGAGTAACCAAACATGGCCGTTGATTCTCTATACGCAGTGCTAAACATTGGCCAATCCTCAGGCCTGCCATTAAAATCGGGAAGGTCGTGTAGCTTACGACCATTTCCGAAACCATGGTTTGAAATTGAGCTACTCGGACCCGCTGCGTTTGACGATGGTGTCGGCATCGATGGCATTTGCATAAATGGATACTGACCAAAGGGCTGAACTGGCATGAACGTTGGCACTCTTGGGGTGTACGAGTAAGTGCTGTTGGCTACTTGTGGTGGACCTACATATGCTGACTGATAAGTCTGCGATGGCATATACGTTGTTGTTGGAGTCCACGAGCACTGTGGGTGTTGCACCAATCCAGCTTACAACTGCTGTGATGGGAGCGCTCCTGCTTCTCAGATTCGGCACTGGCTGTGACCGAGTCAAGTTGCAGACGCATATCTTCCAACAGCTTTCGTATATCGTCCATCTCACTGGAAATTTGCAACCCGTCGTCACAAGTAAATGGCTCGACAATTGTCCGGTTCGTCTCTCCGTCACTATCCGCTGAATCACTGCTGACTGCCAATTCCTCTTCTGGAATAAGCGTGAGTTCTAAATGATGCTCGAGAGATTCTCCTGGATTTAATCGTTTACTTCGTCTAAGCTGGATATCGTCTGGCATATGGATGAAATTCTCAAATCGTGTTCACTTGGCGGCGTTATATGTGTGTTGGGGTATATGTCCTTGATTTGGCGACAATTACTTTGCCGGCTGCAAGGCAATCCAATCAACATATATCCCTCAAAATGGCGGCTAAATTCGCTGGCTGCGAAATATTCTTAAAAATAAGAATAAAATTTGTAAATGACGGTGGCCCAAGCTGCTTTAATTGAAAAAACGCTCTTCAAAAAGACGAGTTCAAAGACGAGTTTATTCTCTGAAAATTAATATTGTACATACTTCAGTTTAAAATAAATTACATTTTTTATAGCGAGAACACTTACTATTTTTAGCAGCTCCTTTCGGTCGTTTTGGCTCCGTCCATTTGAATGAATCATTCGCATTCAGTTTGACGTTTGTATCAAACTGTTCGATTTAGAATCGAGCCAAGACCACCGAAGGACTGTTCGACTTAAAATTATTTTATCTTCAACACAGTGTAATGTAATTAACGAAACTCTTCTTCTCTATTCTGAATTAACATAACTACCTATCTCTTTCTTAAACATTCACTGTCAAAGTATTCTAAAGTAGTTTATTAAACTATAACTTCACTTGTGATTGAGATTTACCAATACACTTACATTTATAATTTGACATTTCGCGTTTGTTTGTTTACGTTTTGCGGAAAGTCTTTGGCCGAAAAAGTTAGAACTAGTGAAAAACCATATTAAAATAAACGAAGTGTCTATTCGCACGTTCATTTTGACAGATTTTGTACTGAACTGACGTTTCCTATGTTCGGGACACGGGCACTAACGTAATTCTATTTTCATTAAAAACTCTTTAGAAACATAACTGTTGGATCCCAAACGTACGGCATAATGTCCGAAAATGATTATACTGGAGTTTAGAGTCCTTGCCGCGAGCGTAGCGAGCCACATACCCCAACTTGACGCAGTCGTAGTCGTGTCCCGAAGCCGTGTCCCGAACAACGTGCGAATAGCAACAGCCTAAAATAAATAATTTAAACAAAAATTTGGTCAAATATGGAACAAATAATAGATATGTTATTTGCATATTCATGACGTGCCACATCTTCATTTTCCTCGTCGCCGTCTTGGGATGATACTGGTTCGTCTTCTTCATACCAGCAATTTCTACAGTTGCAGTATTTATTATTTGTAAGGGAGAAAAAGCATCGCTTTTGCAATTTTGTGGAAGACGTGGTGAACATAGGTATATTCAGAATATATGAGATATCTTTTATAATTATTTGAAAATGTATGTAAAACCTGCAAGTTGCAAAAACTCTACGAACAAAAATCTTCAAAACAAAAAAAAGGTTAACAAATTGTGGCATCTCAACAGCTGAGAATACTTTAGGTTCGTTCCGATACTTTTTTGCAAACGTAAAATTATTAAAACTTTGCTAAGAAACTGTGCGAATGCGACCACCACCACGTACTGAGTAAATTGAAAAAAATGAGAGAGAAATCCATTTCCCCTCTTTTCATTTTTTCGTAATTTTCTATTCGCGGAATTTCGACTTACTGAAAAATGAAAAAATTAAAACTGTCATCTAAGTGGCAGTTTGAAAAAGTTTGAAAGTTTGAAAAATAAAACTCTTTTTATTTTCGTCTTCAACGATGTCGGAGGAAGAAATTGTAATTGAATGTTCTCCTAGAACATATCAGCGCATTCAAAATGGTAGGTTTAATAGGTATTTTAGCTTATAAAAAATTCAAATCCAACTTATTTTATAGATTCTGCCGTTAACGTTTATTTATTGAATGTCGAAATGACATTTCTTAAACTTTTTGTAAGAAAACCGGTCAGGTGCTTCTCTGGAAATTGAGAGATTTCTCTCTCGGTTTTTGAGATTTGACATTTTTCATTTTTCTACGCTGAAAGTACACGAACGAACCTTTTTTTTGTTCGCTTGGCCGGACAAAATCTGACAACTGAAACAGAAATCTGAGATTGCCAATCGAAATTAGAATAAGAGCGAATCTCGATTCGAGCGCGAAATTCACACACACTTTCACCAATTCCCAAACAAAAGCCATTTGTAAACGCAAATTGCAAAAAAAATAGTTGACTGTCAAATAACATACCAACACAAATGCAGAAAAAAGTAATCTCATTTCATGTTTCATTGGGGCAGAAAAAATCGGAGATCTGAGAGCAAAACGGTAAAAGCCCAATGGAAAGCGACATAAGATTAAATTAAAATGCGCCGCTTTGACCCATTTTACACGCACCGGTTTTTCACTTTAGTGTCGAGAATGTGTTTGTGAAGGGGATGAAAAGTGCAGGGGATAGCCGAACACGGATGGGCCGCGAATTCCCATCCGCTTCTTGTGTTCTCTTTCGCTCTCTTTCGTTATTTTCAGCGTTGCTTTATTCTCAAACCGTACTCAGCCGCGATAGACGTCTGCATTTGCTCTATTTTCGAACTGTGTGCGGTCTGCGCTTCGAAAATGCAGCTACCACCGCGAACGGCGAATGAGAAAAAAAGGAAACAAAGACAATTTGACAATCAAGGCACTAAAGTGAAAACACTCAACGTATAAATGCACCATAAATGCCCAAAAGAGAATTAAAGAGTATCGTGAGTGAAAACTCGGTGCGTGTAAAATGGGTCTTTCTCATCTGCAAATCCAATAGGTAATGTTGCTACATTCGTAATTCGCATGTAGCTTGTTGCCCGATATAGGAACCTGTTAATATATGCACTGTACATTATACATATATACATACATGTTATTTATTCCGATTGCAGTGCTCCTTCGACATTCGACTTTAAATTCGATTCATATAATTTTATTATGGCTGTTGCTATTCGCCCGTTGTTCGAGACACGGGTACATAACGAAATGTCAAAGTTTATATTGCGTCAAGTTGGGGTATGTGGCTCGCTTCGCTCGCGGCAAGGACTCTAAACTCCAGTATAATCATTTTCGGACATAAGGCCGTACGTTTAGGATCAAACTTTTATATTTATAAAGAGTTTTTAATGAAAATAGGATTACGTTACGTTGATTACGTACCCGTGTCTCTAAAATCGGTAAACGTCAGTTCAGTACAAAATCTATCAAAATGAACGGGCGAATAGCCACTTCGTTTTATTATATTCAAAAAGAGCGTTATTTATTTTTTTTACTACCTAGCATTTTTTTTAGTGTGTTTTAAAAATCTACCACTTTCTACCACGTTTTGGTTTCCCAATCTACCACCTTTTGCCTACTCTCAAGTCCCAACACCGCACAACCCATAAATAATCCACTGCATAATTCTGGCTAATTCTCCATCTTTTCTTTTAGCTGCTAGTCTCTAATATATAATCAATGATTTGATTAGTAGTTTTTGATTTGGAACATTAGGTGCATTAGGTGGTTAAGGAATTGGAATTGGAGTGCAAATAAATTATTTGAAAATAAAATCACTATTAAAAATATGTCCGGGTTAATCTCAATAACTGCGCGCGGTCTACCGCGATATGTACTTAAATTTGGAACTCAAACCATAAGAAAAAACGACGTAAGTTAATATAATCATGTGTTATTTATTTATTCGTGAATCTGATTATGTAATCAAAAAAAAAAATTAAATTACATATAACTTATTTCCAGAAGATTTAATATTTAAGCTAAATAATACGTATATAAAAAAAGTGTTATTATTTGGCTAAAAAATATTTTGCATAAGTAATATTTGTTCCACCTATACGTTCTAGGTTAAGATAAGCAGACAATTTTCTATATATTCGTCATTGGGTACATTCGAATATGCACAATTAGGAACAATAACTCAACGAAAGTAACACTGAATTTTTTGGGCTTCTTTATATCTATTATTAATTATATAATTTTTGCAGGCAAATAACTCCGTACTGGTGGGGTTCCAGATGTCATATTCATGTAAGTGCTTCGCTATTGCAAACTGAAGTGGTGAAAGTTCCTCCATTTGCTGATTCTGTATCTGAAGGAGATATAAAGTTAATAACAATGCAAATTCTTATAAAATTGTGAATTCTATAATTCTCAACATATTTTAGGTTCACCGTTAAAGTTGGTGACTATGTTAAGGTTGATCAAGTCGTTATGGAAATCGAAACCGATAAAACAACAGTCGGTGTGCCAGCTCCATTTGGCGGTATAATAGAAGCCATTCTTGTAACTGATGGTGATACGGTAAAAGCTGGTCAGGAGTTGTTCAAGCTAAAAAAATCTGACGACGGGCCAGCTACAACTAAAACCGCTAAACCTACTACAGCACCAATTACACCAGTATCTGCTGCTGCGCCAATAAATCTAAAGCAACCCCCAACTCCAGCGGAAGCTATACGACCACCTAAGTCTGAGTTTATCACTCCATCAACACCACCACCTCCACCGCCTAAACAAACAACCCCTACTGCGCAAATACCTGTAGCTGCTATACGTCATGCTCAAGGCATCGCTCAACCTACCGTTAAGGTGAACTTTTTAAATTTATTGTATAAATTCATTTTATGGTCTTCTTTTCTATTAAGGTACCACCAGCAGATTATTCCAGGGAAATAACGGGTACTAGAACCGAACAACGTGTGAAAATGAATCGTATGCGCCTAAAAATTGCGGAACGATTAAAAGAGGCGCAAAATACTAACGCGATGTTAACAACTTTTAATGAAATCGATATGAGGTTTGATTTTTCGTTGTTTGCGATACTTTGATATATATTACTGCTCCAACAATATTCCCAGTACTGCAATGGAGTTTCGCAAAGCCAATCTAGATGCATTTCAGAAGAAGTATGGAATAAAAATTGGTTTTATGTCTATATTTGCTAAGGCATCGGCGTATGCGCTGCAGGATCAGCCAGTCGTAAATGCTGTAATTGATGGAACTGTAAGTAATTTTACTATACACACCTTGGAAAAATATTTACGTACACGTTATTTATGTTAACATAATTTGCCTTAATGGACCTAAATGCATGGATTTTTCTTGCTTCTGCTTGCATTTGGCCAATATTGGCTACAGGTAACATTTTTAAAACAACAGAAACTGGAATAGAAATAAACACAATTTTCTTTCGTTCTGCAATAAATTCTGTGTTTTTTGGCCTAATTTCTTAGAGCCGAAAAAATTAAATTTTTTTTCAGTTTTGCGGCTTAAAAAAATCTATAAAATTATTTTATTAATATCTTTATATCTTAGGTGTTACATTATTTTTCTTACCTAAGGTTTTTTAACTTTCTCGTGTACGTAGTAGATAAGAGAAAGATAGTTTTCGTACAAAATTTCGAACTTTAGGCTTTAATCCATTGTGATATTACGGTTATAAGGCGGAGTCAAAAAAGTGGGTATCGCGTTTATTTTTATTTCCTCAAAAACTTATTTTAGTTCATAGACCTATTTGACATGTATAGTACACAAATAATTACAAAATATGTTTGTAAAATTCCCTAAAAGTTACAAAAGTAAATAACATAATCGCCTCATTGTATTTATCCAAATATCTGTGTACAGATCTGCATATTACCATTTTATACATGGTGTTCCAGTTAAGAAGTATAATCCTTTAAGGGATTCCTGAAGTTTTGCCGAACAAAATATTGTATGGAAGGGGGGGGGGGGGTCTATTTTCATCGTATTTCCCGTTATAGCCCATCAAAGTAGGTGACCTCTAATTTGGAGGTGTTACCACTTAAAACGCTATAACTTCTAAACTATTATAGCCACAAAAATTGCGCATACAAGTCGTAACCACTTCTGGTACATCTGTGCAGCTACAAAAAAGTTATGGCTCCTTAAACTCAAAATTTTGAAAATTTTTTGTTACAATTTTTTACTTAAAATGCAATTTTCTCAAAATTTTGACTTTATGAATTTTTATTTTTTTATGAAATTTTTATCTTTGAGAAATTTCCTAAAAGTTATGTTATGCAACTTTTTAAGGTACATACGTACCAGAAGTTGTAGTAAAAGCTGTTTTTTTGTCAAAAATGATCAAACAAAATTAAGTGCGAATAATAAACTAACGTACCTACCTCTATGAGCTATGGTTTACAGTTAATTTATTATCGAATAGAAAAAAAGGTTAACATTGATAAGTTGATCTCCACAAAATGTATTCGAAACTTGAATACGCGGAAATAGTGTTGGTATACGGGTTTTGCAATGGAAACGCCTCGTTGGCAAGATAGGAGTACCAACGCCGCGCCGATACCCAAATCGTAGAAAAGGAGTTGAGAATTGTTCTCGTGAACAGACGCGGTATTTTCGCGTTGGCAAAAAAATTAAATAAATAACACAGAAAAATAATCAATTGTTAAATAACCGTAATAGCGCGCGAGTTACAAACAAGACACGACCCGAAAATAAAAAAAACAATATTTTATTTGTTCAGAGCTTCCGCCTCTGACGTTTATTAACAATCAACTCAACTCAAATAATTTTTACATAGGTTTTTATAAGTTTTAAATGTTGACGCTGCAATTGTTCGCAGCGTGAGAATGGATTTATTTGTGACTGGAAAAATGTGAAATATGAATACATTTTATTACAGAAAAAATATCGTAATCTAAGATTAAAAGAATGTGGACAGAAAATACAAAATATGATATTAAATTATTTTAAGTTTGCTTTAATCAGAATACAAAAGAAATATGATATTAATCTAAGTGTGCTGGTATGGTGTTGCTGGGTTCTGATGGGAATGTAATTCCTCCCCCCTTGGAATAGAGCGATCTTCTATGGGCTGAGCGTTCTGGGATGCTGGTGGAGCTGTTTCGAGATTGCCGGTACTTTGGGTTGATGGTATTTTCTTCTTGTTTTTAATGATGATTGGTGATGATGATACTGATGATGATGATGAATGATAGGACTATGTTGGAGTTGGTGAAAATGTTTCCTGTTTTTGAGTTTCCTTCCATTAGGTTTATTTTGGCCAAATTTTGAAGTCCAAAATTTTGAAGTTTTGCCAAGGTTAATGTTTCTGTCGTTTTGGCTGCTGTTATTTTGTTAAATAGGGCTGGATGTATCTGTATTTCATCGAAATGGTTGATTGCGGTATTGTCATATGTATAGTTGTTAATGTTAATTACGCAGTCCTTGAAGTGTATCAAGGCCGTACCCTTAATTGTAAGGTTGCCTGAGGTGCAAGTTGATGTCAGCGTGGTTTCGGGAGTGTTGATGATTAGTATGAACTGATGTTCTGGTTGTTGGATGTCTAATAAGTTATCTGTTTCTATTAAATCACATTCTGGGTCTTGGTGGTGTAGTAGTTTTCCGATACATTTTGAATCCGATAGGTTTTCTTTGAATCTGGTCTCTGGACAGTAGTATATGTTTTCGATGTTCTTACATTTTTCTTCGTAGTACAGAATTTTAGTGTCGGATAGGGATATGAAGGGTTTTGTTTGTATGGATGTTTTTTGAATGGGAATAGGAATGAGATGGAAGTAATCATATATGTCATTCGTAAAGAGTGAAATTTTGACGTTAAACATAACATTAGTGTCATTGTAGTAGGCTTGCAAACCAAGCAATTCATATACACTGGTCGGCATAAGTATTTTGACAAAACTAAAGTTAATTTTGCTCATAATTTGAAACTTACTTCATGTAAATTTTCGCACCAATGGAAAGGTCATTTAAATTCTGTTTGAATGATACAAAACTTTCCTTAACCCATTAAGTACCCATTTAAAAATTTTAGAATTTAGAACTTTTGTGAATGTCTATTTTTTTTGACTTTTTTCCTCGGTATCAGAAAAAAAAAATGTTTTGATGCAAAAAGTTTCTTCAAACAATTCTAATAGTGACTGCAAAAAAAAAATTTTAAAAATCTCTTCGCTAATATTTTTTATGATTTTTTGAAAATTGCTAAAAATGACTATTTTTAGCAACTTTTTCCTCCTTTTCATACAAAATTTTTCTGTGATCATCCCATTCAAAAAATCATAAAAAATGTTAGCGAAGAGATTTTTGAAAATTTTTTTTTGCAGTCACTATTAGAATTGTTTGAAGAAACTTTTTGCATCAAAACATTTTTTTTTGGGACCGAGGAAAAAAGTCAAAAAAGTAGGCTTTTACAAAAGTTCTAAATTTTCAATGGGTACTTAATGGGTTAAGGAAAGTTGTGTATCATTCAAACGGAATTTAAATGACCTTTCTATTGGTGCCAAAATGAACATGAAGTAAGTTCAAATTATGAGTAGAATTAACTTTAGTTTTGTCAAAATACTTATGCCGACCAGTGTATATGCTCTGTGGATATAATTTTAATATTTTGTTCTTTTAGAATAGTTTCAATGTGATTTAGTTCTTCTAGACTAAGGATTGTTTTAGAAATTATGTTCATTTTGGCTAAGGATATGGCTTCGATAATATCTTTCAAATGGTTTCCCAGAATTTCTATGTTATAGTTTATTGTGTGGAAATGTTGTAGGATTTGTATGGTGATAGTTTGGGATGTTAATTCTTTCCCCATATTGTTTTGTGATTTTTGTGCAAAATTGCTTATCAGTGTCTGTTGTTCGTTTATATGTTTTGTAATGTTTTCGAAGCGTTCAATCAGTTGTTCGTTCAGTTTGCTTTGGTTGTTTAACGTAGTTTTAGTATTGTCTTCGTTCGTTAAGAGTGTTTCTATTTGGTTATTAATGTGTAATGCGTCGTCTGAGTCCATGTTACCAGTGATTGTTTTAATTATGGTTCCAAGTCCATTTATCAGTCCTCTACGAAGTCTAGTTCTAGGGTTTACTAATTGAAATTTTGCATTTAAATCTTTTAACTTTAGTCTCAGGATACTAAGAGGTTCTTTGGCTTCTTTGGTTTCGCTAAGTATTTCTATGGAGTTTGATATTTTCTCAATATTCTTTTTATAATTTTCCAGTTTTATTATATGGAGGAAATTTTTGTGGGAGTTTATTGTCCGGGATTTGCCTATTTTTAGAGGGAGTAAGCCATTGCTATTGGTTAGGTCCTGGATTTCCAGTACTTGGGCCGGGATTGGAGTCAGAAGTCTGAAATTTCCTTTTTTTTATTAGTTTACTTTTATGAAGTTTTTGGTTCCTAACTGTAAGTACTGTATATCTATTATTCTTCTTCATTCTATGTTTGCTAAATCTGGGGGTGATTTTATTTCTCCTGTTTTCCCTACGGTAAATTATTGAACCTGATTTACGAGACATGGGTTTCTCTCTATTTCGATTGAGTTTTTCTATGTTAAGTTGTTTATTTTTCTCCATAAAGCTTTTTATTTCAGGATATAATCTATTTTGGAATTCGTTAAGTTTATCTAAATATTCGTGTATGTTATTATATTGGATATTTTTAAATTTATATGTACGACCATAGAATAATTCGAATGGGGTGAACTTAGTTGAAGAGTGAATGGCATTGTTATAAGTTATCAATGTTTCATTCAGGATGTCAACGTGATTTTTAGTTGTTCGCTTTGCGTGAATTATTCTATATATTTCCGTGAAGGTAGAATGCATTCTTTCAACAGGGGAGTTACTACTACTCTGTTGGAGAGACGTTATGTGGTGATTTATATTATATTGTTTGCAGAAATCTGCAAATATGGTGGCTGTGAATTCACTACCTTGGTCTGTGACTAATTTCTTAGGGATGCCATGAAGGCTCATAAAATGTTTAAAGGATGTGATAACTGTGAGACTGTTTCTATTAGTTAAGGTATAAGCTGCAGCAAATTTAGAAAATTTGTCAACTATTGTTAATATTTGGTTATGGTTTATGCAATAGATATCTGCATGAACTATGTCTAATGGGTTTTCTGGAGTTTCTGTAATTCTAAACTCAACTTTAGGAGGGGTACGATTATATTTTAGCATCTGACAGGTGTCGCAGTTATTTATTACTTTGATAATTTTGTTTTTCATGAATGGAAAATAGAAAGTTCTTTTTTAGTGTAAAAGTGTTTCATTGATGCCTCTGTGATCATTATTTGAGTGATAGTCTCGAATAATTCTATCTTGGTCATCTTCATTGGTAACATCTGAAATTCTTTCTGTACACCTTATTATCTTGAATCGAGAAAAATATTTAGCGTATACGGACTGAATTTTCCTGAAGGTATTGTCGTCTGTAAAGATGGCATTAAGTTTGTTTGGGGAAGCAAATTTTTTTTAGTATGTCTATTATTTCTTGTTCGGTGAACTCAGGGGCCTTTATAGTTCTCCTTTGTTTAATCCTAAAGATCATTTCAAAGGAGTTTTTGGGTCTATCGTTACTCTTTTCTAAAATTAATTGAAGTGAAAATTCATTCAAGGGGCGTTCTGAAATGTAAATGTGGTCATTGAGATTTTTCTGAGCGGAATGAACTGTGGAACAACTAGTTCCTTGTTCGTTGGAATTTAATATTCTATGGTGTTCTGTGCTTGTGGCTTTATTACGTTTTTATTTTCTTCATTATTGATAATGACTACTGAGGGCGTCAGCGTTTAAATTTAATTTACCTTTTTTATAGATGACTTCATAGTCAAACTCTTCGAGTTTTAACCGCCATCTGACTAATTTAGAATTGGGGTCTTTTAAGTTCATTAGCCAGGTAAGAGGCTTGTGATCTGTCACAATCTTGAATTTATTGCCATACAAATATGGGCGAAAATATTTCGTGGCCCAAACTATGGCCAAAAGTTCTTTTTCCACTGTTGAGTAATTTACTTCTGTATCTGTTAACGTCCTGCTGGCGTAACATATAGGTAGGTCACTCCCAATGGTTCCTTGAGATAATATTGCTCCCAATGCAACGTTACTTGCATCGGTTGTTAGGATGAAGGGTTTTTCAAAATCCGGATATTGTAATATCGGATTATTTGAAAGGATATCTTGACAGTGTTCGAATGTTCTAATAAAGTCGTCTGTGTGAACGACTTTCTTGTTCTTTTTCAGGCATTCAGTTAGAGGTTTTGTTAATTGTGCGAAATCTTTGATGAATTTACGGCAATACCCAACTAGGCCAAGAAAACTCCTAACTTCTTTTTGGATATTGGGGATTGGAAAGTTTTTGATTGCTTTTATACGATTTGGGTTTGGTTTAACTCCTTCTCTAGTAACAAAATGACCTAAAAATGCAATTTCTTTGTGCAGAAATTCACATTTGTCTAACTGCATCTTTAAGTTAGCTTCTCTTAATCTAGTAAAAATTTTCTTTTAGTTTTCTTGGTGTTCTTGGAGTGAGGTCGAGAAAATTATTATATCGTCCAGGTATACCAAGCAGATTTTTCCCAATAGTTCTCCTAGTACATTATCATGACCCTTTGAAATGTAGAAGGGGCATTTTTCAGCCCAAAAGGCATTCGTACAAATTCAAAGTGGCCACTGTCGATCGTGAAAGCTGTTTTTTTATGTCGCCGGGATCCATCTCAATCTGGTGGAATCCACTGGCGAGGTCAAGTGTAGAGAAATACATTGACCTACCGAGCTTATCTAATATTTCATTGATATTGGGCAGAGGGTATCTGTCACTGACAGTTTTTACATTTACCTTTCGGTAATCAATGACCAGTCGCCATTTTCTTTTGCCACTGGAGTCAAGTTTTTTTGGAACAATCCAAATTGGTGAGCTCCATGGCGAGTAGCTTGACTTGTTTCCTTACTTCTTCTTTATGTATGTAAGGGTATCTATATGATTTTGTATATACCGGGAGATCGTTGTCAGTTTTTATCTTGTGTTTAATCTGGTTTGTAAATGTTAGTTTAGTTCCCTCTTGGAAGAATACGTCTTCAAATTCATGGCAAATCTTAAGGATTGCTTTCTTCTCCTCTGAATTTAGGTGAGAGGTTCTTATGGAATTAAATATATCGTTTTTTGTATATATATTTTCTTTCCTACTAGTGTTGTTTATATTATAGTTATTGAGTTCTATATAATTGCAATTTTCGTATTTTGTTGTTTTGAGTGGTTGATCTAAAAGAATGGTTTGGTCTTGAGGAGAGTAGTTTAAAATTTCTATAAAACTAAACCAG
This sequence comes from Cheilosia scutellata, assembly GCA_955612985.1. Taxonomy (NCBI): domain Eukaryota; kingdom Metazoa; phylum Arthropoda; class Insecta; order Diptera; family Syrphidae; genus Cheilosia; species Cheilosia scutellata. The sequence continues at coordinate 77,399,342 of OY015312.1, forward strand.
TTTTCTGCATGATACCTTCGGGTATGTAAAGTTTAGGTTTAAATTCTATTGGTTCAATTAGTATATCTCCATCGGAAATATCTACTGGTAATTTCGCTGTAATTTTTGAATATGCTGGTATGACATATTCGTGTGAGATTAAATTCGGTTTGAAGGCCAGGGGAATATTTGAGTAGTTTGTTATTAATTGTTGGTTTTTAATATCGATTTGGGCTCCTATTTTTGTTAGGATATCTAGTCCTATGAGACCGTCAAAGTATTTATGAAATTTAAATAGCAGAAATTGTATGTAACCTTTTTGATTAAATTCTAAAAACATACGAAGTGTGACTAATTTATTAACATGGTGTTTATTCAAAACAGTAGAAATAATTGTAGGTGTTGTATACTGTATGTCTTTCAATTGGATGTATTCGGGGTTAAAGAAGAGGAAGCCCCCGTGTCTACTAGGAATTTCAACTTACCAAAAGGTGAAGAAATGTTTATATAAGGTAGAGTGTTGCCATGTATATTTATGTCTATAAATTTTGTTGGGGGTCCGAGGCTATTGGAAAACCAGTAAGACAATTATCTTCGACTATGCCGAAGCTCAAATACCCGGTACTATATTAGGCGTATTTTTTGGGAAGTGAGTATAACAAAATCAAAAGTGAGTATAACCGTTTTGCATGTAAAACCAAAAGTGGGTATAACAAAACCAAAAGTGAGTATACCAGTTTTGCATGTAAAAGTAAAAGTGAACTAGCTATAGATTTCCAAAAAATTCGCCTATTATTGTAAAATAAAAAAATATTTTAGTATTAAAAAATTATATATTTGTATGAGAGGTATGGGTAGTTTTTATTCGATCAAGCTCCTTTTTTGTCAAAAAATTTTAAATATTATTAAAACAATACGTGCAAAGTTTAAACTTGCTATCTTTACTGTAGCTATTTAAATTTAATTTTTAACATAAAAAGCTATATAAATCTGATACTTTTGTATGGGAGGTAGTAGTAGTTTTCATCCGATCTTGCTCATCTTCGAACTTAGCCTCAGTCTGGTGGATAAAAGCTTACGTACCAAATTTCAAGTCGATAGCTCTTAAATTACGGCCGTAATCGTGCGGACAGACAGACAGACGGACAGACAGACGGACATCGCTAGATCGACTAAGAAAGTGATGCTGATCAATAATATATATAGTTTGTCATACCTACAACGCCTCCTTATGGGCGTTACAAATGGAATGACAAAGTGAATATACCCTCACCACAGTGTGGTACCGGGTATAAAAATTGTCGTCGTTTATTCCTTCATCTGTCTGAAATTGATCTAAGTTTGGATAGTAGCCTGGTGATGTATCATTAGGTTCAATGGCGTGATGGGTCACGTTATTAAGTTCCCTGTTTGTGTTTTGCCAATTTTGCCTAAAATTGTTATTGTTCTGCCTGTTCCTGCTATTTCCTGAATATGTATCCATCGGTTCTCCCTGCTTAGGTGGTCCATTCCGGATACGACTATTACCTGATGAAACTTCCATTGGTTCTGGCCTATTTTGAGTGTAGTACCTATTAAAATTGTTATGCTGTTGTGGTATATTGTACCTTGGTGTATTATTTTGTGGTCTATATTGTTGAGGAGTATGATTGTAATTAGGGTTGTTTTGGTTAATAGGTCTTGGTCGGTATTGTTGTTGGTAGTTGTTCTGATATGGTCTTTGAAGTTGGGGTCTGGGTTGTTGTCTGTCTTGATCATATTTTGAGTAGAAAATATTCTGTTCTGTGATACAGAATGAAAATGCTTTACTTAATGTGTCGGGTCTCATGGCTCTTACTGTTGAGCCTAAAGGTTCTTTTAAACCTGAAAGAAATGAATTCAAGCACATTTCGTTATATAGTGCTGTTTTGGCATTAATAACGTTTTGGTTCAATTCGTGAATTTGAACGTGATTACACATTGCTGATAGTATTTCAATTATATTACTGTAATATTTTTCGACTGATTTTGTACCTTGGGTTTGACCGTGAAGGTCTCTGATCAAGGACGTCTCATTTCGTTTATCTGCATAGTGCAGAATGAGATTGCTCTTGATGTCATCCCACACCATGGGTGTCCCATACATATTTAATACCTCATTGGCATTTCCTTCTATTTTATTTCTTATGGCACGAAGCAATATCCTGATTTGCGGTGTACCATCAATGGGTCGCATTATAACAAGAATTTCTTCAACATATTTTATAAATTCGAAAAGCAACCTTGGATTCCCGTCAAATTTTGGGAGATCCTTAATTGCATCTGGAATTTTAAGTGAATTAAACAATTCAGCGGGATTAGCAACAGCTTGACCGCCGTTTGGTAAATTTAATTGAATGGGTGCGTTTCTTGCATCCATATTTAAGTCTCGAGCTATATCATTTACTTGGTTAACAGCCATTTCTACTTCTAAATCCGAATCTTCGGAGTTTTCTATATCTATATTAATTTCCCTATTTATATCAAATTTATGTGTTCTCTTTACGAATTTCATAAAAAATTATTTAAGGAAAAGGACTTACAGGAAGATCAGCAGCATCCTTATCTGTATACAGGTTCTTGTAATTACGATAATCCGTCGTAATTTTAGTATGTTTATTTGGTTCACGATGATCACTTTGTAGTTTTTATATATTTTGTTTCCAATATTTTATACGAGATGATATTTTGTTTTCACACTCAAGTAGATAGCACAATAATACGATAATCCGTCGTATAGTCTTATGTTAGACTGTTTATTGTCACATCAATCACTTTCTTATTTTACTTCAAATATTTATTCTGACATTAGGTTTTTCACTCGATTTGGCGATAAAATAGCACATTAACACGATTATCCGTCGTATTTGTAGCTAATTAAATATTATGAGTTCTTACATGGAGCTACGTTCTTCTTTTTCGACTGCGCCAGTTACAAACAAGACACGACCCGAAAATAAAAAAAACAATATTTTATTTGTTCAGAGCTTCCGCCTCTGACGTTTATTGACAATCAACTCAACTCAAATAATTTTTACATAGGTTTTTATAAGTTTTAAATGTTGACGCTGCAATTGTTCGCAGCGTGAGAATGGATTTATTTGTGACTGGAAAAATGTGAAATATGAATACATTTTATTACAGAAAAAATATCATAATCTAAGATTAAAAGAATGTGGACAGAAAATACAAAATAATTATGATATTAAATTATTTTAAGTTTGCTTTAATCAGAATACAAAAGAAATATGATATTAATCTAAGTGTGCTGGTATGGTGTTGCTGGGTTCTGATGGGAATGTAATTCGCGCGTTATATTCCCGTGCGGTCTATAGAGTAAATAATAGCTAAGCAAAAGCATAATTATTTAAAAATGAACGATTGTTTTAAATGCAAAAAAAAAATATAACCGGCGAGTCGGGTATAAGCTGTATGGTATGTGGGAAGAAGTACCACCTTACTATTCACTGCTGCGGACTTGACCGGTATGGAAGTAATGTTTTTAATACATGTTGACATGGTCTTAAAAGATATGCAAGCAGTAGTCGTTAAAAATGGAAAATATCTAGAGGAATACAAGCATGAATTCTCAGAAGTATTAAAAAGAAATGAAATTGAAATTAAAAATTTGCTTGAAGCAGTTGAAGCGAGGTACACAGACTGAATGCGATGAAAAAGGTTCAGGAGACTTGCGAACAGAGTATCAAGGAAATAGAAAAAAATTAATTCTGTTAGTGAGCGCTTTAGGGAGCAAAGTGATAAGCCATGTCAGCGGTTCCCAATCTTTTTTAGTCGCGGAGCACTTTTCTGTGCATCCTATCGAAACCGGTTTTTCGGTTTTTAATTATTTTCTTTGACTGAAAAATGTCTATGAAGCTTAAACCTGGACAAAAGATACTTTTTAGTGTTGCAAAAAAGCAGTCATTTTTCCAGACGGAAATATTAAGAGGTTGTTGTTAAATTTAATTTTTAAATAAAAAAAAGCGATATTTTTAACTGCGATTCCTCTTAAAACTACACCTCCTACGGAGTTATGTTTTGGCTTACTTACTCGTTCTTATATTTACTTTCGATAAATGGTAAAGAAAAGCTATACTGCAATGGAAAAAATGGCTAGAAAATTTAAAAACTAAGAATTGATTGTTTTCGTATTAATTTTAATATTAAGGCTAGCCGCACATTGGATACGAATTTGAATCGTACGTAAATGTATGATTATGGTCGCACGAATTAAGTGCGCATACTGAATACAATTTTCTCCATCAGAGAAATGTCCCCTTTGTGTCCCACACCCTCTTTCGTGCCCGTAAACCAAGTTAATACATTCGCTTTTAATGTATCAACGCACGAACTCGCACCTAGTGTGCGTGCTCCAATTAGTACTTTGAAGGTCGGGATTGTTCGTGCGAGTTCGTACGTCTTCGCACGAGTGAAATTCGTACGAAATCGTATCCAGTGTGAGGCTAGCCTTATAGTCGAGTGAGTGAAAAAAAGAAGAGTAGTAGTAGTCTTCGGCAGCGTTAAACTCCAACGTAAAAGCAAAGAGTGATGAAAAAGTAGCAATAGATCCTTTACTCTTATTTCAAAGAATTTCACAACAGATCAATAATAAAAATGATATGAAGGATCACCTCAAATATGAACTTGCTCCATATTCACTATCTCTGTTTACCGAAAACGATGGGGGTTTCTTATTACATAAAGTGGTGTGGCAAAAAAATGATACAGTCGCAGTAATAAAAAGAAATTGGAATATGTACGTAGTCTTTACGCAGCGAATAGTTACATCATTTTTGATGGATACCCTAATGTTGATGTAACGTCTACGGCCACTTCGGCTGCCACAAAAACGACAGAACTTCTTCGGCGTAAAAAATTAGTGGTGGTACCGGATATGAATGATTTTCAAGATCACACTATTATACACTATTTGCAAGAACAATTTTTAGCCAATGAATGTAATAAAAATAAATTAATACAAATATTATCGCAAGAGTTTCAAACAGCAGGTTTTCTATGTAAGCAGGCAACAGAAGATGCAGATACCCTCATAATAAACACAAATCAAAGAACTGTGATAGTTGTTGGGCAAGACGTTTATCTGCTAATATTCTTAAATCAGTTAAATAAAAAAAAATTGGATATACTTTTTCACAAACCATCCACGGGATTCTTTCTATACGTCTAATAGCTTTACAGATCCATCGAAACGAAAGTATTTGACATTGCTTCATTGTTTTACTGGTTGTGATACTACCTCAGGATTTGCAGGAAAAGGAAAAGTAATGACAATAAAAACAATTCTTCAAAATACAGATTTTCCTCGATTAGCTGATATCTTTTACAAAAACAATGCTGATAAAGAGATGATAGCTGATAATGGTAGTAAATTAATAGTATGGATTCACAGTTAAAGGAAAGATTTAACTTTGCATGAGTTACGGTTTGACATGTATAAGACAGCCACGTTTAAATCAAGTTTTAAATTGGAAAAATTACCTCCAACAACAGGGGCAGCAAAACAGCATTGTTTTAGAGCATATTGTCAGCTTCAAACTTCGCTTGGAAATGAAGTAATCGCAACAGATTGGGGTTGGAAAGAAACAGCGGAAGGCATAATTAGGCCGAATATCACAGATGATAAATTAATACCCGATCATCTCCTGAAAACTATTTGTTGCAGCTTTGAAAAGGGATGTTCTTCTTTAAAATGCGGATGTAGAAAACGTAGTTGGAAATGTACCAACTTGTGCTTAAATTGTTTTCATTCAGAAAATTGCTCAAATGCTGAATTTCCACAAATTGCTATATACGAAAGTGACTCGGAAGAAATGGAAAGAGATCCATGTACTGTAACTGAAACAGTACTCAATGAAACTGTCCAAAACGCTGAAGAATCGTTCCGTTCTGTTGCATCGGACGAAGATAATTTCCAACACTCTGCAAAGAGAGCAAGATTAGAGAATTCATGAAGAGGGCTTTAATTTATACTTTTTTCAAATTGGCACACTATACTATATTTTTTTTGTTAATTAAATAAATTAAATTTTAAAATTAATACGAAAAAAAAAAAACGATTTGAGTTTTTAAATTTTCTAGACATTTTTTCCATCGCTGTATACCTTTTCTTTACCATTTGTTGAAAGTAAACATAAGAACGAGTGAGTAAGCCAAAACATAACTCCGTAGGAGGTGTAGTTTTAAGAGGAATCGCAGTTAAAAATATCGCTTTTTTTTTTGTTTAAAAATTAAGTTTAACAGCAACCTCTTAATATTTCCGTCTGAAAAAATGACTGCCTTTTCGGAACACTAAAAAGTATCTTTTGTCCAGGTTTCAGCTTCATAGACATTTTTCTGTCAAAGAAAAGAATTAAAAACCAGGTTTCCTCCATTTCTTTCGAAAAATTTTGAGGTTAAGGTAGAAATGGTAAATACAAAAGTTGTAGATCTTTACTTTTTTTTTCCTACAACTACAACTACAACTTTTACATTTAACTTTTTTCGATAGGATGCACAGTTTAGCCAGAAATCGCGAAAAACCATTGCCAACCCCTGAAAATGTACCCCATTGCACTCCGGATAGCTACTGTCGGTTCGATTTTTTTTGTCCTGTTTTACAAGAGCTAGTTCTACAATATTCAGCTGTAACGAATTTTTTTGTTGTTCGAATCCTATTTCTGCTGGACTATATATGAAATGTGACCTTTTACATTTTATATAATATTTAAATCTAGTAGATATTTAAAAAAAAAGAAATGATTCAAAAATATTTTTAACTCATTTTCGAGTTCGCCACCGATTAACAAAAATTTTAAAATTCCAGTTTTCCAAAAGTTGAATAGCCTTTATTTTTTTTAAAACGACAGTCAATCTTTTCTGAAGACTTTCCACTAAAATCCTTTTTAGAGTCTCCGATGTTTGTCAGACGTTCGCGAAGGTTGGCGCAGTGGAAAAGCCCTTAAGATGAATTTGTGTTTTCCGGGGATCGAACCTGGGACCATTCGCACAGTAGTGCAGCACACTGACCACTAAGCCACTGCTCCCATCCAGCATTCTAATATGGTGGTATATAGTTTTAGACTTTAATGTTTTTGGAAAGCTCTTCAGCATTTCTTAATTTTTTTGGCTTTTAATGCTTTTAGACCTTAATGTTTTCGGAAAGCTCTTCAGCATTTCTTAATTTTTTTTGGCTTTTAATGCTTTTTCGATGTCGGCCCAAAAGTATTCAATTGGGTTCAGGTCGGGACTTTGCGCGGGTCAATCCAACACATTAATTTTGTTATCTGTAAGCTATTGCTTCACTCTCCGCAGAGTATGCTAAGAATCGTTGGGGTGTTAGAAATCATATGTTACTGCGTGTAAGAAAAAAATGGTTTTCTCTAATATGTTTTTATAAGCATGTTGATCAAGGGTCGACCCTTATACAACTAATGGACCAACACCGAACAAAGAGAATGCACAGTAGACCATTACTTTCTCTCGGCCATGCTTTATGGTCTGAAGAGTGTTCTTTCGCTGCAATTCTTTGTTTGGAGGACGCCTTACATACACTTTTTCATCGGATGCAAATACATAAATTAAACTTCGATTTGGCACTCCAAAGAACTTTTTTCCAAAATTGCAATTTTGTAAGTGGAGTCTTTCGAAATTCTGGCTCTTCCTTAGGGTTTTGTTGACATAATGTGTTTATTTTTTTGTTGGATATGCTTCCACGAGGATTTTGTTCTCCGTTACACCGCCTAACAGCCCTAGGTCGCTGGGTGTGAGTTCTTGGTGGAGCTTAGGTGCAACAATCTCCCTAATTTGTATGGACATCAAAAATGGATAGGCTCTACTTGTAGGGCAAATCTTTCTTTGGAGTAGTTCTGCGTCCAATTTCCTTTCTTTTGCGGTTCTCAAAACTTCCAGTCTTCTAAGAAACTTGTATTTCCCAGCTTCGTAGAACAACCAAAATCTTTTCGCTATCAACGCCATTTATTCGTCTCCATTTTGATAGCTCTGGAATTCTGGAGTTGATATATTTTTCCGCATTTTTGTACTGTGTAATCAATACACAAATTCCATTGCTGCGAACAAAATGACAAAGTTTCAGAAGCACAGAATTAGCTAAATCTGATCGAATTTTCATATTTTTTCCCATCTTTCCGCGGAGCACTTGTATTTTCAAATCACATTTTGGGAAACTCGGAGCTATGTAATAAAATCAGTAAATTAACAGAAGACAACCGGAATGTATTGGAGAATGTGAAAGAGAGGAAAAATGATATGGTGAAGGAAATTAAAAACAGTGAGAAGAAAACGGTGTCATATGCAACGATCGCAAGAAATATTCAAGGAATGAATGTGCCCGTGATATTAAAACCCAAAGAGAAGCAATCGAGTGAGACAACAAGAATGCAAGTCAAAGAAAAAATTAAGCTGTAATCGCTTAATGTTGGAGTAAGTGGTATTAATACCAGACAAAATGGAGCTGTTGTTTTTCGATGTGAAAACGAAGAGTCTCGTGAAAAGCTCACGAAGGAACTTAGTTCCCATGCCCTGCTTGGGCTTACTGTCAGACTTGCAGTATATGTGCGAAATTGGGTATATTGAAAGGGAAATAAAACCACTCAACCCCAGCTTCACACTGAAAGTTTAAAATAAAGTTCAACTGAACCTGAACGTGAGTTTAAATTTGAGGTTCAACTCGTCCGGTTTCACAATATAATCAAAACTTCAGTTCAATTGAACTCAGTTCAACTAAATTTAATGAATGAATGATAGTATTGTACAGTACTTATACGACTTTTCAAAAATCGTTCCTTGTCTTTGCTTTCAAAGAATACGCAAAATAACGTCAAATATTTGTGTTTTTGACAATCGGCTGATCTGTAGTTTAACTTAAATTATAGAATGAACTCTGTTCAAGGTTTAAACGAAATTCTGAAACAGTATTAATTGTTGAACTAAAGTTTAAACTAAAAGTGTAGTTTAAACTTCCACTGTGAAACTGGGGGTCAGAGTTTTCAGAATTTATTTCCCACGCAACTAAGTCCACTTCACGTCTGCAAAAAGCACTTTCAAAAGATCCTTCAAACTGCATGGGATTACTAATCAAACCCGACGGTACAACCACATGCGACCGAGAAGAGACTTTGACTACTTTGCTCCAAGTCCATTTCCCCGGTTCTATCCTAATGGATCATACAATAATTGAACATTCGCATGAGGTCCATGCTCGAAATAACCTCAGTAGAGCCAACAGTTTATCCGAAAAACTTTTCAGCCCGGATAAGGTTAAATGGGCCATAAACTCATTCAAGCCATATAAGGCACCTGGCATGGATGGCATCTTTCCAGCCCTCATTCAACAAGGTTTGGACTTTCTCCTGCCTACCATAATAGCCTTATTTAGAGTTAGTTTCAACTGGGGCTACATACCACGAACTTGGAGGGAGGTCAACGTAGTATTTATCCCCAAACCAGGCAACAAACCTAGTGAACTACCTAAATCATACCGTCCCATCAGCTTGACATCGTTTTTCCTAAAAACAATGGAAAGAATAATTGATGTTCATATCAGAGAATGTCTAACTAGTAGAATTGCTCTACACCCCTATCAATATGCGTACCAGAAAGGCAAATCAACAGAAGGCGCGCTTTTTTGATCTAGTTACACAGATTAACAAAGCCTTTTGCAATAAAGAGATTGCACTGTGTGCCTTTCTGGACATAGAGGGTGTGGATACAACTCCATATCAAATGCTCTGCACCACCGAAACATAGACCATCACACAATAAACTGGATCAGAGCGATGCTGGAAGGTCGCAAAATAACCGCGTCCTCAGGTCAAACTTCAGTATCTGTTACAACCATTAAAGGCTGCCCACAAGGAGGAGTACTCTCACCCCTCTTGTGGTCGTTGGTCATAGATGACCTGCTATATAAGTTAAGCAATTTAGGCTACAATATTATTGGATACGCCGATGACCTGGTCATCATCATTACGGGCACTGATGCAAACAAAGTTACTTCACGTATGCAACGAGCCCTTAGGACAGTACTAGAATGGTGCAACGACGAAAATCTGTCAATAAATCCCAGTAAGGCTGTCATAGTTCCTTTCACGAAAAGAAGAAATCTAAACTTAGGTCAAATTTCAATAAATGATACAATCATTGAGTACTCCGATGAAGTCAAATATCTAGGAGTAATCCTAGACAAAAGACTTAACTGGAACTCCCATATAGACGATAAAATAACAAAAGTAACTAAAGCTTTATGGGATTGCCGACGTATGTATGGCACAACCTGGAGGATCTCCCCAAAAATCACTCACTGGATCTATACAGTGATGATAAGGCCCATCATAACATATGCTTCTTTAGTATGGTGGACCAAAGTCAAACAAACAACCGCCATCTCAAAGCTTAAGAAGGTACAACGCCTAGCATGTCTGGGTATTTCAGGAGCCATGCGCACCTGTCCTACGGATGCTATAGAAGCCATTATAGGACTAACACCTCTCCACATATATATCAACAAAGTGGCAATTCGCAGCTCGGCAAGTTTGTTACAAGCGATTTTTTTTTTTTTTTAAACTGTTTTATAATTTCCTAGGTATAGAAGTTGCAATGAATTAAATACAGAATTTTGCATTTCCAGAATTTTAAAAAACAGAAAAAAAATTTTTAATCATATCGACAGACTTTTTGAGAGATTTACAGAATTTTTGGAAATACAGAATTATAGAATACAGAATTACTTATTTTCCCTCCACGGAATTCCTCTCTGTTGGACAAAAAGTGATCATTTATTCAATTTATTTGTACCGGATTAAATCTATAAAGACTTTTCAAGTCCCGATTTTGTGCAGTGGCACCGAGTACGTCCAAATACGCACCCATTTGACCTAATGAGATAACAAGTTTCTAGTATCGACTTTTCATGAGCTTTGCCTCATTGTTGTGAGACACTGCCATGTTTTTTGCATACGAGAAATCAAAACATGAGATCTGCCTCATTATCTTTTTGCATACGAACCCGAGCTAGAAAGTGAGATTTGAGACTGATCGAAAGCATTTTGCATACCACCCAGTATTGCCAAAATTAATAGTGATTTAAATAATCTCAGTGAGTCGTTTAGAAGTAACAAACTAAGTTTGAACATAGGGAAAACAAAATGAATGTTTATTAACAGTGAAACTACGAATAGAATTATAATTAATAAATCAAATACTTAGGAGTTGTGATTGATAATAAATTAAATTTCAAAGAGCATATTAATTATATATAAAAAAATAAGCAAAAAAGTTGTTTTTTTTTCGCAAGAATTAGAAAAATAATGTCAATAAATTGTGCAATTAATGTATACAATGTTATTATAAAGCCTCACTTTGAGTATTGTTCGACGGTTATTTATTTGGGAAATATTAGTTGTATGATAGATAGATTGCAGAAGTTGGAAAACAAAGCAATAAGAATAATTTTGAGATGCAATTGGCGAACACCTGTTATTAATATGTTAAATGTACTAAAATGGTTAACAGCCCTATTATGGCTATCAAATATCAACACGATATTTTTTGATAATAATTGATACGTATCAACAAAATGAATGAATCGATATTATGGTTATCAACCTATTAACATTTTTGATGAATTGTGAATTGTATTAGATTTAAGATCTATTGTGAATAGTTTTATCGATAAACTTGGTATTACGGTAGTCAAAAAAATTTATATTCATTAAATTTTCTATCAACCACAAATTTCTCGTTGATACGTATCAAATATTCGGTGCATCAAATTAAAAAATTTATATCCTCGTTTTTACAGTAAAATAACGACTTTAGAGCGAAATGTCTTCGGTAGACATCCCAAATGTACTCAAACTACGAGTAGCAGCGATTTTAAAATTATTTACTCAATAAGGAAACTATCAACTGAGCGTTGGGAATAACTTTAACATTGGCATTGCACAATCAACATCGTTGTTCGGTCTTTTGATTTGCGAAAAAAGCGACTTTTGTTTAAAAAACAACAGCATTATTCAACCAAAACTAGTCGTCAGCCATAAAACAAAAAAAAAAAAAAAAAAAACAACTACAAATCAGAAACGTCAAACGTCAAAACATAACCCATTCTCAATGAAATTTTAGGTTCGTTCGTGTACTTTCAGCATAGAAAAATGAAAAATGTCAAATCTCAAAAATCGAGAGAGAAATCTCTCAATTTACAGAGAAGTACCTGATCGGTTTTCTTACAAAAAGTTTAAGAAATGTCATTTCGACATTCGAAAAATAAACGTTAACGGCAGAATCTACAAAATAAGTTGGATTTGAATTTTTTATAAGCTAAAATATCTATTAAATCTGTAAGAAAAAGCGACCGTTGAGTTTGACTTTATGTATTTGAGTGAGTTATAATATAAAAGAAAATGAATAACTAAGTACATAGGATAAGTATGATATTGTATATATAAGAGTGCATGAGGGTTGCCACTTTACATTATCATGGAAATGATACACTAATAAACCCTTCCTCAACCCAAATGCGTTCAAAATCTTTTTACAGCATTGTAAATTGTAAAATTAAAAATTGTAATGATTAAATTTAGGCAAAGTTAATAGTTAACAATTCGCAGCAATCTTTATGTTTTCTAAAATTCAAGTTTTTTGTTAGAATATCAGATATATTATCTGTCGTTGGTATATACTTTATATCGACTTCATTTTACAAAACTATGTCTCTAATATAATGATATTTTATATCTATGTGTTTGCTTCGACTTTTTGTTGACGGATTTTGGATGCATTCTTGGTGTGGATGGCAGTGGAATTGAGCCAATTTTGACACAGTGTGGGCAATATCTGGTCTCGATATAATGGCTAAATATGTAAGTCCTCCAATTAAGGTCTGATAATGTTTCACGTTAAAACCGCAACAGTCCTTTTCTTCGCACTTCTGTAGTTGTAGTTGCTCCTTTGCATTCTAGCATGTTCCAACGTTGCATAAGTGTAGTGACATAACTGGCTTGATGAATAGTTATTTCTCCTCGTAGTCCTTTTCGTTCGATTTCCATTCCTAAATAGCATTTTATAGGTCCTCGATCCTCCGCCTCGACTCGTTTAGTTAACTTTGCTATCATCTCTTTCATCGATGTCTCCAAAGTGCACGCGAGTATGATGTCATCGACGTACAACGCAATTATATTGACTTCGTTTTTTCCCATCATGACATAAACGCATTTGTCTGCTTTCCATCTCGTGAAACCCATGTTGGTCAAAACCGAATTAATCTTCGTATTCCAATTTTTACCAGATTGCTTGAGTCCGTATAATGACTTTTTAAGCTTGCATACTTTGTTGGGATTACTTCCGTCCACAAACGATTCTGGTTGCCGCATGAAAACTTCTTCTTCTAGCTCTCCGTTCAAGTATGCTGCAACGATATCAATATGGTTTACAAGTAGGGAATATTGGGCGGCTAGCGCAAGGATCATACTTATAGTTGAATACCTTGCCACAGGTGCGTATGTTTCAAAATAATCTTCGCCTTCTTTTTGTAGGAATCCCTGTGCAACTAACCTGGCCTTGTACTTACTTATCGAGCCATCTGGATTTGACTTTGTTGAAAATACCCACTTCGAGCCAATAATATTTTTTCCTGAAGGACAGTCAACTAACTCCCAAGTTTCACTTTTTAATAAGGATTTATACTCGCTTTCCATGGCATTTCGCCACTCCTGGCCATTAATAGATCCCAGCGCTTCTGTGACTGTAACCGGATTTGCCACTACTCCAAAAAGAGTTTCCGTTATTAGAGAGTTAAAAAACGTTTTCCCACTCCTTAAAGTCCTGACTTGCCTCCTTTCCTCTTCCTCCTCCTGGACATTTGATCTAGATTCTTTTTCTACTGACGCCCCTTCCTGGCCCACAGCAAATTCATCTTCTAGCGTATCTACACTCTCATCTACATCCTTATCGTTTTTTGTCGCTATATCTTCAGTATACACAAAAAATTTGTTATTAGGTTCCTTCTTATTCGATTCTATTCCTTCCTGGTAAAAGGTGTCTTCGAAAAATTGTACGTCCCTAGCTATTACTATTGATCTGGTCTTTCTGTTGTATAACCTGTAACCTTTTGTTGTATCCGCATATCCAACAAATGTAAGCTGAGTTCCCTTGGGTAGAAACTTTGACCTTTTTCGTCCTTTTTCGAGCGCAACTACCTCACAACCAAACGTCCTGAAATGTGACACTGATGGCTTTTTACCCTTCCAACGCTCATAAGGTGTCATTTTGTCTAAAACTTTGGTCGGTGACCTATTTCTTATGTATGCAGCTGTGTTGATCGCCTCGGACCATAAACTTTGAGGCAGCTTTGAAGACTCTAGAAGACAACGGGCCATTTCCACCAGCGTACGATTGGCTCTCTCAGCTATACCGTTCTGCTGTGGAGTGTAGGTGACGGTGGTTTGATGTAGAATACCATTTTGGGCTAAGAAACTTTGAAATTCGGAATTGAGGTACTCTTTACCATTATCACTTCTAAGGCATTTAAGTTTGCAACCAGTTTGTTTTTCGGCTTTGATTAAAAAATGTTTAAACGCAGAAAATGCTTCTGACTTGTTTTTAATAAACTGGACGTGAGTAAATCGTGAAAAATCGTCAATGAAGGTAATGAAATATCGAGAGCCACCTTGTGACGAGATACGCACCAGTTGGAGTTCTTTGGTTGAATCGACGTGGGGAAATACTGGGAAAGGCTTTGCACTAATCTTGCAAATTGCACAGGTAGTACACGAAAAATTTGACTTAGGTTGCACCTTCAACCCGCGAACCATATCACGTTTCGATAACGACAATAAATCCTTAATGTTTAAGTGGCCAAATCTTCTATGCCATAAATGTAAAGGCGAATTTAAATTCTTTAACCTGACTACAGAGCTCACACTTTCTTTCGAACAGTCCAAAAAATGCTTTATATAAATTCCATTTACTAGTTCCAAATCAAATAAAATTTCGCCAGATATTTTCTTCACGAATGCCTTTTTTCTACCAAATTCCACAATATTCCCATGGCTTATAATTTTACTAACCGACAGAAAATTTGAGTTCAATTCCGGTACTTCTTTCAACAGCAAATTATTTTTACCGGTCTTCGCTTTGACATTTCCTATCCCTTTCGCAGTTACGCAATCACCCGATGCGAGCATTACTTTTTTCTCATATGTATGTAGCGATGAAAACTGTTTTTTAGTGCTGCACATATGACATGAAGCACCGCTGTCTAAAATCCATGTATTGCGCTCGTTTTCTTTTATAGGCGGCTGTAAGACTGCGAGAACTGAAAGAGATGACTCATTATGGTTACTGTATCTGCATTGCGCGCGTACGTGACCTCTCTTTCCACAACTGTAACATTTAAACTTACGCATGTCCCGTATGTTACCATTTCATGGTTGCCACTCGACTGGAAAGTCAGGGAACGCAATTTGGTCAGGGAATGTCAGGGAAATTTAGGAAGCAGTCAGGGAAAATTTGTTTCATTTACTTTTAATTTTACCAAAATGTTTAAAAAAATACCAGTGAAAAAAAGTAATTGAAATTTTGGTAAAATTTGTGTCTGTTTACAAATAAAAGTGCTTTTCGGAACATTATACTTTCGATGGCTAGTATCAGAACGAAAGGTCGAAAGAGAGAAATTAGATTTTGTCTTTTAGTTATTTCGAAAGTGATAAATGCTAGATCGGAAAAAATTTAAAAAAAATTTTGCGCACTGATTTTTTTTTTTTTTTTAACTTTCAAGAATTGAATTCATTTGAACTAAATGTCAGCCGTGTAATGGATTAGTGGATTAGTCCTTGACTAGAATTGTCGTTGACCCCTCTGTCTGCGTCAAAGCAATAAAAACCAGATCAACGACTTCGACCTTATGTGGGCGCACTGTTTCATTAGTTAGTGCGCTGAAATATTGAGCAAGGGTCTTACGTGTTGGTAAGTTGGTGCAACACGTCCATCGTCCATAGGCAAACGTTCGTTTGTGTGAGTTTTATTTTTCGGGACGAATGGACACACGGTATAAACTTAAGGTATTTTCTGCTGCACTAAGTATTTCAAATGTCCTACAAACACCCGAAAGAACAACTGTCCTGAGTAAGCTTCTCAATTCAGCTATCGAATTTGGCATAAAATTGTACTTTCCTTCTATTCTTCCCATATGTGACACATTCTCTTTTTGAGTAGCTAAATTCTCCTATCTCTCAAAATAGGCACTGCTCTGGTCATACAAAAACACTATATTGTTATCCTACAAGTTTTTTGAAGGCTGAACAAAAAAGAAATAGCCCATATGTGAAAGAGATGGGCTTCAATATAAGCCCTATGAAATTAGTCCACCTTTTAACGAACGGTGGACTGGTCGACTTGAACCCCAACACTTGGCCAACCAGATCTCCTGTCCTAACACCCATGGATTTTCTTCTGGGGTGCTATGAAAGAATATCTTAGAGAAATATGGAGTCTCTTTTTGACCAGTTTTGTCTGACTTCTGTTCGTACGTAAAAAAATTGCTTCACATTTTTTTTTAGGAAATTTCTCAAGGATACAAATTTCATAAAAAAATAAAAATTTATAAAATAAAAATTTTGAGAAAAAAACATTTTAAGAAAAAAAAAATTAAACAACAAATTTTCATAATATTGAGTTTAAGAAGCCATATTTTTTTCTAGCTACACAGATGTACCCGAAGTGCTTAATACTTTTATACGCTACTAAATTGTATTTTCAAAATTTACAAAATGTTTGTACCTATAATTTAGAATAGTTTAGAAATTATATAGAGTTTTAAGTGGTAACACCTCCAAATTAGAGGTCACCTACTTTGATGGGCTATAACGGGAAATAGGGTGCGAATAGACCCCCCTGCCATACAATTTTTTGTTCGGCGAATCTTCAGGAATCTTCCCTTAAAGGATTATACCGCTTAACTGAAACACCCTGTATAGATTCTAATATCCTTTTTCTAATAAAAAAGAAAA
Organism: Cheilosia scutellata; assembly: GCA_955612985.1. Classification (NCBI taxonomy): domain Eukaryota; kingdom Metazoa; phylum Arthropoda; class Insecta; order Diptera; family Syrphidae; genus Cheilosia; species Cheilosia scutellata. Next base: position 77,416,363 of record OY015312.1, read on the forward strand.
CTGTCACATTTTTGGTAAGGGAAAACTTAAAAATTGGTCAGGGAAAATCAGGGAAAGTCAGGGAAATTTATTTTGAAAAATAGTTGTAACTCTGCATTTGTCCCTTTTGAGTCCCGTTCACCACCCGAATTTTTCTTCTCCGCATCCCTTTTCCATCGATGTGATTTTGCCGCAAAAACATTTTCGCAATTAGACACATGCTTCTCCCCACGTCGATGCATTTCTTCTATGACACGAATCTTTAGCTGCTCCAAAGTTGGCAAATTATCCCGGCTTTCCATAGCTACCACAAAGGTATCCATTTCTTCAGGCAAACTGCATAGAAAAAAAATGCTATGAGGTCATCCGGAATATCTACCTTTATCTCCTTCAAGTCATCGACTGTTTTGAAAAATTCGTTCACTTCTGCTGCGAATTGTTCTCCAGGCTGTAGACGAAACCGAACAAGTTTTTTAAACAGCGCGACTTTACGTGCAGGGCGATCACCGAGATGCACTTCTCGCAGTGCGTTCCAAGCGTCTGTGGCAGTTTTGCTCTTTTTCACATGTATCAGTTCCGATGGCTTGATACACAACGTTAAAGTAGCAAGCGCTTTTTGGTCTACACTTTCCCACTTTAGCTTCTCCGCTGCTTCTGTTGGGCACTTCACTATAATTGGATTCCATAAATCCAATGTTATCAACAGACTTTTCATCTGTATGACCCACGTAGCATAATTCTCCGCGGACAACTTTTCTATTTGAGCAATCGCACTCATTTTTATCGACCAACGACAAAATTAAAAACTTTTAATTAATAATGAAGAAAACGTGTTTCATCTGGGCCCATAACCCTTGTAAGAAAAAGCGACCGTTCAGTTTGACTTCATGTATTTGAGTGAGTTATAATATAAAAGAAAATGAATAACTAAGTACATAGGATAAGTATGACATTGTATATATAAGAGTGCATGAGGGTTGCCACTTTACATTATCATGGAAATGATACTACCATTTTGAATGCGCTGATAAGTTCTAGGAGAACATTCAATTACAACTTCTTCCTCAAACATCGTTGAAGACGAAAAAATAGAGTTTTATTTGTCAAATTTTTGAGCTGTCACTTAGATGACAGTTTTCATTTTTCAGTAAGTCGAAATTCGGCGAGTAGAAAATTACGAAAAAATTAAAAGAGGGGAAATTGATTTCTCTCTCATTTTTTTCAATTTACTCAGTACGTGGTCGCATTCGCACAGTAGCAACGTTTTAATAATTTCACGTTTGCAAAAAAGTACCCGAACGAACCTTGTGATAAATATTCACAATGGGGTAAAATTTATCAATTGATACTTATAATACCAAATTATCAATGAATTGATAGATCTTATCAAGTATCAAATAATTGATATTTGATAGCCGTAATATGGCTGTAATTGTTAATCAAAGAACTGTGATGAATGTTATAATTTTTGTATTTAAAATGAAAAATGGATTGTTACCACGTTATTTGTGTAGTAAATTGACTTTTGTTAGTGATGTGTATCGTTATAATGTAAGAAATAGAAATGATTTAAGGCTTCCCCTCTTTAGAACAAGTTTTGCACAGAATAATTATTTGTATAATGGACTAAAATTATTTAATGAGCTACCTAATGAACTAAAAGTTCTTAATAATTTAATAGTATTTAGGCAAAATGTTATTAATTATATTAAGACTAAATATTTATTAAATTGTTAAAATAGCTAAAATTTGCTAAATAAATTGAATGAAATGAAAAAAGAACACCATGTAGGTGGGTATTCGCTTATGCTTGTTGATGTCTGGTTAGCTTCGGCAAATAAAAGGGAACGAGGCGTCGCGACAAATCTTCACAATTTGCACCATTATTGGTCAGACCCCAATTCCCATTTAATACGCACAAAATCCTATCAAAGGTAAAAATTTAAGTATTGTGAACAACTTCTTCAAAATGTGTGCTTATTTCAAAGGAGGTTTAGCGTAAATGTTTGAAAATACTTTAGTAGGCCCGCACGTTCTTCCACAAACAGTTTATTACCATTACTACCTGGAATTTATAATGTTATTTTCTACTTGAATTTAAGATATGTTGAGTAATTTTTTATTGGGTCACCCCACCCATCATTTTAATCTAAGTTTTCACTTTTTATGGCCTAAGTGGCATTTTCTCTATTTTTTTTCAAAAAATATATATGTCACTATTATTTCTTTTTGAATCTATAAAATGCAAATATTGTCAATAATTTATTGTAATACTTTTTAAGAAATAATAATAAAAAAATTTATAATAAAAAAAAAAAAAATTCTTAGAGAACGATTGCCGGAGCTCCTTGAATATGTTCCTCTTGTTCAGAGAAGGGCGATGTTCTTTCAACAAGATGACGCACCTAGTCACAGTAAAAGCGGGGTTACTCCATTCCTCAACCATATTTTTATCGACCGGTGAACCAGTCAATTTGGCCCCAACTCTTGGCCGCCCAGATCTCCTGACCTAACACTCAGATTTTTCTTCTGGGGGGGGCTATGAAAGAAAAAGTTTATTTTAGAGAAATATCGAGACTTTTTTGACCATTTTTGTCTGACAAAAAACGGCTTTTAATACAACTTCTGGTGATCGTACCTAAAAAAGTTGCCTCAGATAATTTTTAGGAAATTTCTCAAGGATAAAAATTTCATAAAAAAAATTAAAATTTATAAAGTCAAAATTTTGAGACAAGTGTATTTTAAGTAAAACATTGTAACAACAAATTTTCAAATTCTTGAGTTTAAGGAGCCATAACTTTTTTTAGCCGCACAGATGTACCAGAAGTGCTTAGGACTTGTAGGCGCTACTAAATTGTCTTTTCAAAATGAACAAATGTGTGTGTCGATAATAGTTTAGAAGTTATAGCGTTTTAGGTGGTAACACCTCCAAATTAGAGGTCACCTACTTTGATGGGCTATAACGGGGAATACGATGAAAATAGACCCCCCGCCATACAATTTTTTGTTCGGCAGAACTTCAGGAATCTTCCTTTAAATACTTCTTAACTGGACACCCTGAATAAATCTAATAGTATTCTCATCAGACGAATTTTTTTCTTAGTTTTGGTATTGTTAAGTTTGCATGGTTAGCAAAATAAAAACCAGAATGGCATTGAGTGAACGAAAGGACAGAGAACGTAAAAATCCTTTTTATATTGAAAAAGGTGTTGGAACCCTTGTTTTTTGAGATCAGTTCATACTTTTCTATATAGAAAATCGAAAAATTGAAAAATAATAATATATAAAATAAAATCATAAGAACTTAAAAATTAACTCATTAAAGAACAAAAATAGAATATATCGCAAAAAAATAATTAATTTTGAGTATTTGTTACAAAGCTCAACTTTATGCTCCCAGCGTTATGCTTTCCGTGTACGTATCGTATGATGCTATCTATGTTGTCCTATATTATTTGTTCGTTAATTTTGGTGGAATTTTTTTTTTTTAATATTATGTCGAATAGAACACTAAAAGTTACGTAGAAGGTAATCTTCGTCGTTTAGACGAACATTGGCGCCATTTTTCGATAAAAATAAGATTTACCCAAACAGAAGACCACAAACTAGAAGACCTTAGAGATAGCTGGTGTGACACGGAAAGAAGATGCGATCGATGTAGAGGTGTTTGCGTAAAAGTGTTCCATCTCAAGATTGTATGTCGTGGTCTAGACCGGTATAGCAGTAACGTTTTAGACACAAATACAATGCTAAAATTTATATGTGATGATTGTGTTATGTACATGTGCAAGTGGCAAGTTATTTAAAACAATCAGCCCTATCACAGAATCCATTCGTAAGAAATCCCCGAATGAAAGCTGCGATACGAAATACGAAGAATTTACTTCACAAAATCCGAATGGAATCAACAGAAGCATGCCTCATTAACCGCTCTCATTCCCATTTTCGAAATCAGCTGTTTTGTGTCAAACATCAGTCATGTGTGAAAATTATTGAAATGAATTGTGAGTAAAATTTCAAATAATGAAATAATTCGTCTTTTTTAACAATTAAAAATATTAATTGTTTAAAAATGGATTCAATTGCCTTTGCAATAATTCCTGGTCGAACAGAAACCTCCAGACGAAAGCGAAATCTGAAAATTCAGATAAAAATATTTCGCGACTCTTGTCTCTTGTGATCCCTTTGACTTAGATGAGCCAACGTACGAATATAGTGAATCAATTCGTTTTACATTTTAAAAAGAATAATAAACTTATAGGTTTCAAGGAAATTTTCGACTCAGTGAACCGGCATTTAAATAGATGTTAGAGGAACTGGAGTATGAGTTTGTCCCGGGTGTGCTTTTGTGTTCAATAACTTCGGTATGTGCCTTATTATTGTTGTGTTTGCCCTAATAAAGCAACAAATATTATTAAGGACCAACAAATATGGTAAAAACTTATTTTTTATACAAAACACAACATATTGCTGTGTAAACATCGTTTTTCCCAACGTCCCCGACACAAATTACTTGTCGTAGAAAAAGAGGTCAAATTTCCGTTTCATTCGGATTCAGAGATACCTAATTCTACGAATTTCGAAATTCGTAGCAGATACACTACGAGTCTACTACGAATGGATTCCATGATGCATTTTTCGGGATTCGTAGCGTATTTTCGATTACGATGGAATTCATGATGATAAAAATGAATTTGAAGAATCATTAAAAAAATGAGCTGGAAATAAAAAATTTACTCGAGGAGATTGAGGCCAGATACAATGATAGGCAAGTCACCTGTTAAAAAAGTGTGAAATAAATTGAAAAAATAAGTAATTATAGTTTGTTCAACACTTTAGCAGTTAGGTTTAACGGGGTTTTCTGAGTGCTGTTGGAGAGACTAGTAGGCTTTGCAAAATAAACTAGTTTCTAAATTAAAAAAAAAAAAATATAAGAAAAAAATTAAACAAAAAGAAAATCATAACTTCAAATCAATTTCATAAATACTAAATAGTTATTAATATTTGCCAGCCCCTTTAGTATACTGAAGATAGTCACAAAATTAGGACGAATTAGAGAAGAGCCAAATTGGCAGAGCAGTGCAACGTTGTAGCTGTTGATGAACGATCAAGATGTAACCATTATAAAATTACAGATTCAAAAAGAGTTCATTTTTATCAAATATCTGTACGAAGCTACTGAAAAGGTAATTTAGTTAGACATGTTTATTTTAAGTTTAGAAACTTAACCGAAAATGTGTAACATCGTCACATCGGTTCGCGAACGCCTCGGCTTCAAGAGTATTTCGCCAACACAATGGGAATCAGATCCACGACAATTGGGTTACACCTGGGTGCCACCAGGTATAATAACATCGTCAAAGGTCCAGCATTACTTTGATAAGATCCCTCAGGAGAAAGTTCCAAAGCTCAGTTCAAACGGTAATATGTAAGAACCTTGAATATTTACGTCTCTGTAATTATTCAATCAGCTTATTTACGGGCTTAGTTTGTCCATTTGTATTGGCGCTATTCTACGATATCCGGGGGCCCAGAGCTTAGCTTCAATGAGGGCCGAGGCCTGTGCTAATGTCTCTAATGCCCAGTTGCACAGTCAGAGTTTAAACTGAAGTTTAACTAAACCTGACCGAGAGTTTAAACTTTTGGTTTAACTCGTTCAGTTTCACAGTTCAAAATAATCTGCCAGTTAACTAAACGCAGTTGTGGAAGCGCAGAACAATTTCCCTTAAGGGGATATTTTTCTACCAGCGCACTTTTGATCAAATAAATGGTTATTGCTTTTCTCTACTTTATCTATTTTACCATTTGTAAATGAAAGAAAATATGTGCAATATTATTACATTGTGTATTAACAAAGTGAATTGATACAGCCAGTATCATATAATAAACATTGAAGTTCTTAATTTTTAAAAAATAATGGTGTATAAATACTTGCATATTATCTTTAAGATAATTACACTTTTAGGGCAACATTCAGTAGATTCAGTATAATGAGATATTCGTTTCTGTTTACACAATTTGGTTATCAGAATTGCTTAAAAAATGTTCTTTTAGCATACTTTTAGGACGTCTGGCAAGGGTTTGGCTGCACTTAAAACGTCTGGGACTATCGTTTTTGTGATCTGGGCGTTCTCACAAATTTTTTGGTGTAACCATTATTTGGTTATACCAATTATTTCAAAATGTGATTTTGAACATACTATTAGTACGTCTGGCAAGGGTATGGCTGCGCCTAAGACTGGGACCTATATTTTTGTGATCAGGGCAGTCTGTTCTTTCATTTAATACTATATTCAAGTGGTTATATAAAAAATCCAGATTTTGGAAAAAACACGTTTTCAACCAACTATTACTAACCTCAGCTGCAACTAAGCGCTGCCAGACTTCGACATTTGAGTTTACATTTTGGAGACCTTTCAGTTCCTGTATCAGCTTTTTGGTTATACATACTTTCACGCCCAAAATTTGCTGTGGGCTCTTAGACTAAAACTGCTGACAGGATAGCTCTCTCTCTCAGTGCTGTCGTTTCTTCTAGTTTTTTGTGTACAAATGTGGAATCTCTTGTTATCTTTGCACCATAAAGAGTTTTTTCTATAATTTTAGAACGGCAGCACTACCTGCCACAATAAATGGTATTTTCAGATGTTTTGATTTTGATTGTTGCTTATGTTAATTATTTTATGCATTTAACCATAAGTTAACTATTATCAAGTAGCTTAAATAATTTTGTTTGTATATTATGTCAATACGAGCGAAGTTTAGTAACTAAAATAAAAGTCTAGTCGCCACAAAAATTTCATAGCTAGTTTCACAGCTAATTGAAACGTCAAATGAAAACGAGTTGGTGTTCGGTGTAAATGCATCCAGGAGTTTTCTAAACTTTTTTGACGAAAACTCGGTTTTCGCGAAAACAGTCGAAAACTTCATCGAAAACAGAAGTTTTCCCATACATATTGCAGTTTTCAAAACGAGTTGTTTGAGGTCGTTTTCCATGAAAACGGCACGAAAACGAGTACAATTGTTGGGTTGTAAGCGTAAGGTGCGGCAATCACTGTTGCGAGTAAGAAAGGCGATAAAAAGCAGTAAACCAAATGTGGATGTTCAAATTAAAGGTGAAACATTGATCGTTGCGGGAAAAACATTTATTTGGTGTAGAGAGAGGGGGCTTCTTGCTGACAGATCTGACGGCTGTGTGATTCTCGGCGAAATGTATTCTGCCTTCAATTTATCCAATACAGATCTCCTAAAATTAACAAACGCAGCGAAGTTCAACGTTAGTGAAGTCAACAACCAGTCAACTGGAAATATTCATCAGCCTGAAGTTATGCAACAATCAACAAGTAATCTTTTTGTATGAAACGAAAACGTCTGCCAGATAAATGTTAAAAATTCAGTAAACGTAACAGAAAATACTAATTTAGATGTAAGTACTTTGAATTTATTATCTTATAATGTAGGACGGTTAAGAAACAAATTACTTTTTCCATCCTTTTTCGAATACATTAATAGCTTTGTGTGCGCAGTAGCGCAGTGGTTAGTGTGCTGGACTACTGTGCGGGGGATCCCACTATCCAAGGTTCGATCCCCGGAAAAACCCAAATTACATCTTAAGGTTTTTTTCTACTGCGCCACCTCTCGCGAACGTCTGACAAACATCCGAGAGTATAACTGTCATGAAAAAGCTTCTCAATTCAGCCGTTCGGACTCGGCATAAAATTGTAGGTCCCTTCCATTCGTCCCAAAAATAGAAACTCACACAAACGAATGGTTGCGAGAAGCTAGGCCGCCTGTTGCGCCACCTATTTATTTATTTTTTTTTTTATTAATAGCTTTGATTATTTTTTCCTCTGTGAAACCCATGTAATGCACCGCAAATATGAGGATTTTGAGAAATTTTTCATAGGATTTAAATTATAGTGGATCCCAGCGACACGGGTACACACGCGTGGGCGAGCGATCGGGGGTTATCTTTTTGGATTCAAATCTGTTCATTTAAATTATTGTAGTTTTGTAAATATTGAAAACTATACAGCATTAAAAATAAACTATGTGGATGAAAATTATTATATTTTCCCTATCTATTTAAATTGCAATAATTGGGAGCAAAATTTGTGTAGTTTGGATCGCTTACTAAGTTCTTTAGATATTAACAATATAATGCTTATCGGTGATTTTAATGCCCGACTGGCGGACCAACAGATAGACAGTGATACGATTTTTTTTGGCGAGTAATTTGAATTAGTTAGGCATTCAAAGGATAAGGTCATTAACGGAAATGGTAAAAAACTGCTAGAACTTTTTCAAAATTTCGATATTTTTTTGCTTAATGGGTCAACTAGCGGGGACATTTTAGGTGAGTTGACTTTTGTTGGAGGACCAGGTGCATCGGTTGCTGATTATTGTGGCATCAGTGGTAGATGGTTTGAAAGGGTAGTTAGTTTTAATGTTGGTACATTGACTTTCTCCGACCATATGCCAATATCAGTTGCCCTGGCCATAAACATTACTCTCTTGCCTAGACTTTTTTGGAATGAAAGAGAAAAGGAAAGTTATGAGAGTCAAGCAAGCACGAGCCACCAAGTTGATTCTTTTATTGAAGCTATAAAAAACTCGGTCTCCTTTTCAGAAAGGAGGGACGTAGCTAAAGGTAAGCAAAAGTGCTTTGACAAAAACTGCGAGAAAGCCAGAGCTAAATCCTTTAAACTCCTAAGACTAACAAGATTGAGAAATAGTGATTTTTTTCGCAAAGCTTATATCCGAGCAAATACGGAATACAAAAAACTATGTCAAATAAAGCGAAATGAGTACTTTTTAGAAATAGCACGAAACTTAAATGCAATCAAGGATTCCTCCGAATTCTGGAAAGTAGTTAAGCAACTGAATGGGAGCAAATTCAAAATTGGTAACAATTTGTATGCCCATATTTTGGCCACATATTTTAAAGAGCTACTCAATCCATTAGCAATTAAAGAACCAATCCAATTCGCTGAAAATTTCATGGTCGTTAGCTCTTTAGATCAGGATATAACCCTAGAAGAGATACGAAGTGTGTTTAGAATAAAATAATTTTAGACTGAATTGTCTAAATTGAAATAAAGTAAAACACTGGTTGAACGTTAAAAATGACTGTATTTAATCACTGATAAAAAAAAACTGACTGAAAAGAATAATTACAATGTTCTGTCTTATATATGAATACAAATGTTTATAAATAAAAATGTACACATTGATGTGTTCCAGTGAGGGATGATTATGTGATCGTGGGAGATGTCTTATGGCAGTTCTTAAGATTAGGATGTTTATGATCGTCTTATGGCAGTTCGTAAGATTAGGATGTTTATGATCGTCTTATGGCAGTTCGTAAGATTAGGATGTTTATGATCGTCTTATGGCAGTTCGTAAAATTAGGATGTTTATGATCGTCTTATGGCAGTTCGTAAGATTAGGATGTTTATGATCGTGGGAGATGCAAATAGGTTGCAACCATATTGTTGATCGTAAATATCTTTATCTGGAACTTGGTTTATTGCTGTTGTTGTTGTTGTATAGATACCTCCATCGAGGGCTAAATTCGTCTTAAACAGAATTCCCCCCAAAAGAAGAATTATTTAGATTAGTTGCACGCTATTTGATGGAGGTCCTTTCCAATGTACGAACCATCGGTCGTTCTCCAAGGGACTTGATGTTGGTATGCTCTGGTTGTTATCTGAGGAAATTGGGTTCAATTTGCGTCTCAGGCATAATCGAAAGAAATATAGGAGAGAACCAATAGTTATACTCCCAAATATTCCTAGTATGATATACCAATAATCGGATATGTTGAGTGGACTTTCATTTATCTGCTTGTTCAAGTCGGCAGCGATCTCTTTTAAAATACTCATGGACCTTTTTGGAATAACATTGGTAGTTCTTGGCTCCCAATGTATTGGAACGATGGGATTGTCAGTTACCAGTTGCTCTAGATCTCGTTTGCTTCTTGTGTTAGAGGTAGACCAGATATTTTTATGACTGTTTATAAGACTGCATCTTGGATAGGTAATCAATGCTGCTGAGTAATCGATATTTTGTGTTTGTCCGCTGCACATGATGTGTGTTCTCTGATGACATCCTGGTAATACAAATGCTCTGTAATTATCAATTGGGAAAATACTTTCCAAGGTTTCACAAGATTCTGATATGTGTTCGCAGGAGTGCGCTGTATATGTATTTAATATTGCACTTTCTGTGCAGTTGTCTAATGGTAGATAATACAGTTTTACAGAAATAAGTTTTGATGCTAAATCGAGGTTAGTTACATCAATATATGAAGTGTTCATGAGATCGGTGAGGACTCGTTGAAAGTATCGTTTATTGCTGAGTCTGAGAATACTTCCATCTTTATTTGGAGAGCTCATAATAGCCCAATGTCGAAGTCTCCTTGAGTTCACGATAGGAATTTGGAATTACTACCATCCCGTCGTCGTTTACACTTTTTATTGGTTGACCGAAATTGAATATCTTTTCTCCAATATTAGGGATATCTATCATCGGAGTAGTTTCCTTTAAGGTTTGCACGACTGTCAATAATTCCTCATATGGTTTCACGAAAATGATGTTCTTGTGTCGTAATCGAATATTTTCGAACTGTACTTGGATTTGTTGTGCGTAGTCAATTACTGTTTCCATTAGTGCTTGTTCTCGACGTTGGATTTCTAGTTTATCTAAAACTTCTTGCATAACATCGATTGTAATCACATCGTCCTGTTGGGTCAGGAAGCTGAGAGTTTTTTGTAGGGATGTTTGAGTCCGATCCAATTCTTGGCGTAGCTGAGAAAGCCTTATCTCATTATTGATTAAAGCCGCTGATAAGAGGATCGTTGTTCCATGTCGTAATGTGGCCATGATAATGGGTTTTATGACTGCTCCGAGTAATATATATGTATCTCTTTTTACGAGATGTATATCCTAATTGGATGTCTTCGATGACCAATTTCGCTGTGGAGTTCAGGTTTCTCAATAATACCATACAATGTTGATGTATTGATTCCATTTTTGATTTATATCCTTTACAGTCTTCTTTAAAATTTGATAGTGAGATATTGAAGAATGATAAATCTTGGGTTAGGTTGACTCTAGTATTCACGGTGAATGGGATATCATAGAGTTTGTAATACACATCTCCTAGTGGTTCTACATGAATACCTGGAGAGAGTGGAATTATTGTAGGTGATGATGAATTGACTGATGGTGTCCACATGAAGCAAAGTAGTAGACATAGATGAATTAGTGATATGCCTTTTCATTTGCTCCTTCGGATTGTGCGGTCTTCATTAGGTTCGTTACTGATATTTCGTTGTTCGGGCTCATCATCCGGTAATAAAGGAATGAGTTGATTTACTGCATGTACTTTTGTTTCTTTTCTATCTTTGGTTGTAGTTACTACGTCAACTTTCCTTACTACACCCGCTTGGTCTGGATATACTTTTGTGACGATTCCTTTCTTCCAATCGCCAGGTGTGATGCTCGGTTCCTTAATGATGACAATGTTATTAGTAGCTAAATTTTGTCGGGGTACTAGCCATTTAGTTTTCGTTTGAAGTTCCCTGAGATATTCGGTCTGGAATCTCTGCCAAAATTCCTTCATTATTTGATGCATCATCATCCATTTTTTCGTGAGAGGTGTTTTTTGTGAACCATCTATGGAGGAAGGCTTGTAACCTCGTTGATTTATAAAATGAAATGGTGTTAATGCTGGTTGTTCTTCAGGCGTGAGAGGATTTGCACAAATTGGTCTACTATTCAGTAGGGCTTCGATTCTGCATAAAAGTGTTGAGAATTCTTCGTATGTGAGGTTCTTTACATCGGCCATTCGTTTCGTGAAATATTTTAAGGATCTCACGCAGGCTTCCCATAGACCTCCAAAAGTGGGGCTATGGCGAGGGATGAAATGCCATGTGACTTCTTGGATGGCTGTTCGCTGTTCACTATCTTTAATTATCTTCTCCCATGTGTCTCTGAACATTCGATTTGAGCCTACGAAATTTGTGCCGTTATCTGACCATACTTCAGAGCTTACTCCTCGTCTGCTGCAGAATCTACTGAAGGCGGCTAAGAAATGTTCCGATGATAAGCTTGTTACTAGTTCCAGATGAGTAGCTTTAGTAGAGAAACAAACGAAATTCACGACCCATACTTTGATAGTCCTATCAAATTTAAGAGGACTGGCTTTGATGGTAAATGGACCGCATAGATCTACACCAACCTTCTCAAATGTTGCTGATGATGATACTCGTTCTTTTGGCAATTGACTCATTTCAGGTTGTATGGTGCGAGCGTTCCATCTGATGCATGTTGTACATTTTCTGATGCAAGTTCTGATAGCCATTTTGATTGCTGGGATCCAATATTCTTCCACAACTAGACGAAGCATAAGTCTATTGCTAGCATGACCATTATGAAGATGGATGAAGTTTATGAATAATGTTAATCCATGACTTTTGGGAAAAACTATTGGGTGTCGTTGAGATTCTAGAAGCTCTGATGCGTTTGATAATCGTCCTCCAACTCTAAGTATTTGATTTTTGTCCAAGAATGGTGAAAGTTTATACATCCAATTTTGTTTTGGTACTAGTTTTCCTTTTCTGAGGTAACTTATGGCATCTCCAAGATATAGATTTTGATAATATTTTATGATGCGTTCTTTTGCTCTGATAATTTCTGTGGCTGTTAGGGATCCATTCATGATATGTCTCCACCGTAAACAGAATGCTGCTACTCTTAACACCTTTTTCCAGTCGGAAAATCGTTCAAAGATGTCTTCTTCTGAAGAGGTTTGTGTTATTAGGACTTCAGTGTCAGGAGTATATGGTGTTGTAGGGAGCTCATCGTCTTGAAGCCAATGTGGACCATTAAACCAGATATCACACTTTGATCTTGCCGGCTATGAAACGGATGGATTGACGTTGTGCCCGGTAAGCTCGAATTTGGCCTATTTCCTCCTTAGTTAATATTTTTCCTTTACCCATACTTGTGGATTGTGTGAAGTTATTACTTAAACTAAGCTCCCTAATACTCAAAGTATCCTTTTATTTGATTTAAAGCATGGTAACAGGCAGATAAAGCTACTGTTCCTAATCAAGTGACACGAAAAAAACAGGTCAATTTTATGACCCTTTTGGGAAAAGTGTCATAAAAGTTGTATTTATCAACTTAATCCCATTTTTCTTTTTACAATATAAACATAATATATCCTTCATTCCTTCTGCAATTTGTTTTTCCCAGATTAGCAAAGGGTTTGAAAAGTATCGTAAAATTAAAACAAAAAACTGCCTGTTCCTAATCAAGTGACACAGAGTGTATATATTATTATAAAAAGTTCGTCTGTTCTAGCAATTGATATGGTTGCATATTCTAAAATATTTATTATTGGAACTTCTTCTAACTCATGTTCTATTATTTCTTTTATGTCTGTTATATCTAATGCTTCTCAAAGGTATTCATTATTCTTTGCTGCGTTTAACGTTCTAGTTAGTAAGAGTAACTCTTCATGTACTTGTTCTAAGATTATACATATGTTCTTTTAAATTTTGTCCCTCGAAATTTTTTAAAATTTGTTCAAATCTAGAGTTTACCTTCCTCTGTTTGTTATTATTTTCTATTAAATTATCTATCTTGGTCTAATGAGATCATCATGATCTGGGTTACCAAATATAAATTTAATAGCAGATCCTAAGAAATTTATAGACCTCTTACTTCTAGTATGTTCTTCTATTTGATTAGCTAAATTATGTAACTTCTTTATCCAAATTTCTCCTTCCTGAGTAGGTTTGTAATTGCTACTAATTATTTCTATGAATGGTTTAAGTAATGTCGTTAGATTTGTTACATGAAATAAATGTGTTTGATCATTGAATATGTAAACATCATCGGTTTGAGTTAGTACGTATTTCTTTTCCGTGACGTCTTCTATTTTTGTTGTCCCTTGAGTAGTTAGTTAGTTAGTTAATGGTACTTTATTAAATCATGAATATTACATTGTCCCTTGAGTATGCTTTGGTACATTCACGAGTAATATGAGGAATGCTAACACCGCGTCTCCACGAGCAATTTTTCATAGAATGCCATATAGCATGCTATGAGAATTGCTCGTGGAGACCACAAATAGTATGCTATGAAAAATGGTATTCCATCTATTGCTCAGCTCATAGCTTGCTATCGATAGTATTCTATGGGGTGTGCTTTCTTTGTCTGACACATGTGTTTTCGTGTGATGCATAAACCAGTATGTGGTTTGTGGTGTGATGACTATGGAAATAGTAAGCTATGAAATGCCCACCCTACATTTTATTGCATACTATCATTATTTCTTTCTATAAGAAATGACAGATGGTAAGCTATGAAATATTGCTCGTGGAGACGCGGTGTAATTTCGTCATCTGCAGGGAAAGAATCATTTTTTATATTATCTTTGTGGACAACTTTTCCTTTGCGTTGTTAAGATCGTGTCCTCACGGTCTTCCTTTACTATTCTTTTAATATATCTTGTATTACTTTTATTTCTAATTCCCGAAATTCTTACCATTATTATTTCTCCTTGTTGATAGGTTCTATGCTTTGTTCCTTTATTTAATCTTTCTAGTACTTTTTCTGATGCTTTAATAAGTTTTAGGTGTATATTTGAATCTTTAAACTTTTCTTGATTAAAAAAAACTTCTTGAGGTTTGTAGCCTGTGACTGAATGAATTGTGTTATTTAATTCACGCACTGTTCTATATACTTCTTCGATTAGATTGGTATCGTTTTGTACCATAAATATTCTTACAGCTTCTTCATTCGAATTATTAATTAGTGCTTGTATTACACTTTGTGGTTCACCTGACATTGATAGTTTTGAATTAATTAGATTTAATGCTTGATTCACCTTGTCGTGGAACTCGGATAATGAACTATTTCTTTGAGTTAGTTTCCTCATTTCGTCCTGTAAGACGTACAGTGGTCTCATATCGGAGTATGTGTAGTCCAATCTGCTTCTGATTGCTTCGAAGTTAAATATGGTATTATTATTTGTGAGTACGTTAGCTGCGTCTCCTTGTATTTTGGATTTTATTATTGATAATGCTTCCACGTATTTTGCTGTATTACTCAAATCCTTGATGCTGTCCATCAATCTGGTGGCATCTTCTCGCCATACTCTGTATTTTGTTAGATCTCCTTCGAACACTGGCAATGTTTTAAATACATGCAAATGTATTTCGTTAGCGTCTTGGTAGATTGCCATGGCCGGTTCTAGTTTTTGTAGTGGTTGTGTACATACTATAGGGTTTATTCTTATTTGTTCTATTTGATTTCTTAGCAGTAGGTTTTCTTCCTTCAGATTTTCGTTATCGACTCCATGTTGTTTTATAATGTTAGACAATTGTTCTGTTTGTCTATTTGCTTCTCGCTGTTTATTATTTAACTGTGTGCAGTATATATCCATTTGTGAGAATCTTGTTGCTAAGGTTGCTAAATCAACTGGTTCTGCCATCTTGATGATTACTTTTTTATATTCACT
The DNA here is from genome assembly GCA_955612985.1 of Cheilosia scutellata. NCBI lineage: Eukaryota > Metazoa > Arthropoda > Insecta > Diptera > Syrphidae > Cheilosia > Cheilosia scutellata. Next base: position 77,431,874 of record OY015312.1, read on the forward strand.
TTTACTTTCACTGATTATATTTATCTCGCGACGTTCGTCGTGTAAATTGTTTCTTTTCTTAAATCTATGCATAAAAATGTACGTTGGATACTACTGATGTATCTTTATCTAGGTTGCTTCGTACGAAAGAACGTTTGATGTGTGCCACTATGTGGGTCTGATTCCCAATTTTTTTTGGTCCGCTCCGTGAAGATAAACAATATATTTACCTCCTGGCAGGTTCGCCAATTAAATATACCTACTTGTGTGGGTATATTTTCAAATTAAAAAACAATATTTTTATAGGATTTCTATGATCCTTTTGATAAACTTTATTTAATTAATTTTATTGTCCGACTAATACATTACGATTAATAACGTTTATAATCACCGAATTGTGGTCTCAGTAGATGTAATTCCTGGACTGTCGACTCCGTGTTCGTTTCTTATATTTATATCCTACTTAGTAATCTATGTATTTGGTTCAAACAAAATCTTTCCTTTATTCTTTTCTTATCTACTGTTGTGTTTGTTTCAAATATAATCTTTTCTATATTCTTAATCTATCTTTTCTTATCTACTGTGTATTTGGTTCAAATACAATCTTTTCTATATTCGTAATCTATCTTTTCTTATCTACTGTTGTGTTTGGATCAAATACAATCTTTCCTCTATTCTTAATCTATTTTTTCTTATCTACTGCTGTGTGACCCATTCAACATTGAGATAAGTCTTAATAATAATTAAACTATGTGGTTAAGGGTCCTTAACTCGCGGCACCATAGTCGAGAAGGTGGTGTTATGGTATAGGGAGCAGTTAGCTATTACGCCACTGTTGAGCTTGAGTTTGGGGATGGTAGTACGAAAAGTTTATGAGTTTGGCCGTCAATTTGAGGTCAGAGAATCCCATTATATTAGCCTGGAGGGAAATTTTCCAAGATTCCATGCTGGATCGAATTTATGAAGTCATAACCGCTAAAGGCGGCAGTACCTACTACTAAAACTACCAAATAAAAAACTGTTTTAAGAAAAACTTGATTCACTTCATTCCATTAACTTTTATTTCCAATTTCAATATTTGTGTCTATTCAGTTGACGCAAAAAAAATTTGCATTTTTTCATATGGAACGCTTTGAAAGAGAGCCAGAGAAAAAACAACAGTACTTTTGGAATTATTCTTTCTGATTCTTTTTCTCAACATCATGAGCAAACAGTAATCATCATTAAATGATACATTTACGAACAATGTTTGGAAAAAATGCACAGTTAGGTTAGGTATGTGGGCTGACGAGGAGTGCAACACTCAGGTCACTGTTGTCCCTTACCTTGTGCTGTGTACGACGACACTTCATAAGTTTCGGTTTTATTTCTGGTGCAGTTATGGCTTTTATTGCTGCCTGGCTTGGCTGCCTCTGCTTGGAAGATCTTGCTATGGTCGGGGAGGCGTATCGATTTTGATATACCCAGCGATTCGGAGAAGACACCCGATCCTACCCCGGTGTCCATTTTCGAACCGTCAGAAAATACGGCTATGTTTTGCAGGCGCAGGGACATAAGTCCCGAAGACATAAGTCCCGAAGACATAAGTCCCGAATTCTTTTTTCGGGACCTATGTCCCACTTTAGTGGGTCATAAGTTCCTAATTGAATTGGGGACCTATGGCCCACCCCAGCGGGACGTAAGTCCCGAATTTTTATTGTCGAAAATGGGACACAAGCCCCGAATGAAACGCAAACAAGTCAGTGGATATTTTGGATTTTAATAATGTTCGTGTAACATTTGCGGTTATATGCATCTAGCATGATTGTAGTGCCCATAATGTGTCTTATAAATTCAGAACTGTTTTGTTAGGTGCTGACATAATAAAATATAAAATAAATTATTGCTATCACTTTATATTTATACATTGTGTAGTAGTATATAATATTGTTTACTTAATCTAATGCCAAGAAAACATAGTCTCATATGCAAATCCACCCAAACTAAACGAAAAGTTGCCCCAAAATAGGAAAATGTTGAATCAAATAATAAAAAATCACCCCGAACTATATAATATTATTGCTTTTATTAAATAATTTACGTAGGTACAGCTACACATCGATGTTAGATATCTTCTACACTTTATGTACACTAGCAAGGACAGCTATTATTTTCCTTTCATTTTCTTAAAGCATTTGCAATTAAATGGCACTCCAAGAGTTTCAAAAATGCAATCTATCTGCAAGGCAAGCAGACTATTATTGGGCAAGTCCTGGCAAACAACGAAATAAGAGGGATAAAGTGAAGAACCTAAAGGCGTAGCCAAAAAAAATTCTTGATTTTGAAATTGATCCTCCCTTTCTTTGCTATCTACGCCTCTGGATTATTTGCATGCCCAAGTTTATTTCTCTTATTCTGTAGAGTGCCAGAACTTACCAGGAGATATGCATGATCTTGAATGAATTAGAAAAATAAAAAGAAAATGTGGCCCAAAAATTAAATATGTATTTCCAATTCAGCAAAATTTGTTGGTACCGTAGGTACTTCATTTTCGTTTGGGCCATTTTTCAAATTTCATGCGTATTTTCTAACTAATCATTTAAGCAAAATCGGATATGCAGTGGAAATGACAAAGTCTAAATAGCCTGATGTTAGATAATTTACCAAAGCGTCATACTGCCAAATTAAAGAATTTGGCTTTATGTCACCTTCACAACACGACATATATCCAGATTTACAGATTTGGTCTTATGTCGCTGAGCCTAATGTCACGGCACCAAAAAAGAATTCGGGACCTATTGCTTTCGGGACTTATGTCCCTGCGCCTGTTTAAATACGAGGTTAAAACGCTTTTAAACCACGAAAATAAACCTAACTAAACCATCAGCTTTTAAACCCAAAAAATTAAACCTGCCTATGTCATATTCACTCTTTTTACATGGTTTAAGCTTTGGGTTTATTTTGGTTTATTTGAAGTACTAAACCCTATTTTAAACCTACGAAATATCGCGTTTGACAATTCAGGCAAAGGTATGTTGATGTTATTATTCAAATGTGCTGTGTGATTTGTGAAGAATTTAAAAAGGTTCTGAAGCGTTTTAATTTTTTGTAATTGTAGGTACATATTTAAATTTTGGGGACAAATAAAAAAAAATATATCAGAAATGTAATGCTGTAGATTGTAGATGATGCCGCAATTTGTTTAACCGGTCTTGCACTGCTTCTGGCATTGGAACAATGGTGCTCAAATGGAGTAAAAACGCGTCGCACACCTTTGCCTCCTTAATAAAATGTCCTGGAAAACAAAAATCTTCCGTGGCTTCCAAAGATATTTTGGAAAAGTTCCTCCTGGATTTCAAGGACATTTTGGTAAAAATGAAATTTTCCAGGACTGGGCAAAACTTCCTGAAGCTATTTTTTTTTTAGGATATTTTACAAACATATACCCTTATAATGATTTCAAGGACCTTGTCAGAAAATTCATCCAAATATCTAACTTAGGTAAATGAAATAAATCGCTCTACCGCATTCGAAAATATATTTGCAAATTGAGTGAATGTTATTTCACATTTTAAACCGAGTGAATAATACGGCCGTTACAGTTCGCGAGTCGAATAATTCGCCTAAGTCGACTTGCTTGGCGAACAAATCGCCTATTAGTATTATTGTTAGCGAATTTAAATGTTCGCCTCGAAACCAGTTCAGGCACAACGAAAAAACCGAATGACAAACGTCAAAGTAAACAAAATATGGAAACAATTTCATCAAAAATTCTGATACATTTGTGGAAATGTAAGGAAAACAATGTTTAGATGTATTGAAATGTTTTATTTTGCAAAGAAAATAATGGCCAGGGATATAATGGCTTTACGTACACACTACGGAAAACCAAGAAGATCTTTTTAATGCTCCACGGTTGGCCGAACAGGATGAAAAAAAAAAAACATTTTACAAACTATGAATTCACAAATACACTTTTTCACTTTGTGCACAATTATATTATATTTCGGATAAAATATTGCATTTGAGCTAAATTCTATTAACCCGCCAATGAATAATAAATGCCCTTTCAAACAAAAAAATAATAAATTCCAATGCCTGCGTTCGCTTGCATTCGGCGCAAAAATTTTACTACCGATTTCCGTTTAAAATAAAACAATAAAACTTTGAAAAACAATGCTTTTATATTTTCTAATGGTTTACACGACCCTTTTTCATTATTTCGTCTTATTTTCACTTATTTTAGAACTCAAAAACCGTATATTTATCACAATCAACCTTAAGTCGTTTTACTAGTCACATATTTTTGTTCGCCAGATTTTGATATTTGAGGCGAATGACTTTCACTAAATTCGCGAACCGCAATACGGTGAGTTAACATTCTCCAGCTTTTTGACAATTCAGGCGAATATTATTTTTCACATTCGCAAATCACAATACCAAACAGTCACATTCGCCTGTTTTTTTATTCGACTCGCGAACGATAATAGGGACCTTAGAGAGTTAACTTGTATATTGAACTATATATAAAATTCATTTAAATAAAGGAATACAAAGTTTTTTTGTTAATACATATTTAATGCTTTATGTTATGTTTAGTACATTTAAATCAAATAAAACAAAATTATTTTATTTATTAAATTCTTACTGCCATAGAAAATGAATGAATGAAAATGAATTTAAATCAAATGATGTATTCATATTTTCTTGTTTACAAAAATCAAAGGAAATAAGCTCCAGATGCATAATCATAACTGAGTCCTGATATCTGTAGACAGTAGACACATATTGTACGGTTGTTCGCACTACTGACACAAAAGTCCTAGAAAATGAACTCCAGGTGCATTCAAACGTATAACTGTGTATTGTCTAGACACTAAACAGAATAATAAAGCAAAGTAAATGCAAGTTCCTTCGTTTTGTTTTGTTTTCGGTCGTTATATCCGAACTTTATGACAAACAACCACCAAGAAATGGTCGTTTTAACCGAAATGATCGTTATAGCCGAAGTTGTTATAACCGATAGAGTTTATTCAGTATTGAATGGCAAACCAAACCATCGTTATAACCGAAATGTCGTTATAACCGAGGTTGCTATTCGCGAATTCTACTGTAGTTTAAAAAACTAATGAAACGCTTTTATAAGTATATTGCACTAAAAGCCAAAATAATAAAAATTAACCAATCTATTTTAAAGGTTTATCCTGGAAGTGTCTTAGAGGAAGCCTTACACTAAACCCCTTCCAGGATAAACCTTAAAAATAGATTTGTTAATTTTTATTTATTATTCATTATTATTATGTATGTATATGTACGCATAAACAAACTCCTTATGCGTACATACCTACATAGTTTGTTTTATGCACATCCATTGCCTACATCGATTCCTATAATCGAGATAGCAATTGTTTTTTTTGCATTTCGCCAAATAAGATCTATTTTCAATTTATTATATCTCGCACTCTGGATGGACCAGAAAGATGAATGTTAGCTCAAAATACTCGGTGAAGTATTGCCTAACAATTAAAAGGATTTCTTGAGTTGATCTATGTATATAGATTTATGAGTATAATGGCAAGTTGAGCGTAGTAAGGTCGAAATAGAAAAGTTTGCACCCCCTTTTTTCCACCCGTATTGTCAATATTCCATTCGTCCCGAAAATAGAAACTCACACAAAACGAATGGTTGCGAGAAGCTAGGCCTTGGGTGTCTACCGCCTGTTGCGCCGCCTATTTTTTTTTTTTTTATTGTCAATAGATAGTTTTGACTTATCTATTGTCATATAAAGTTTCAAGTTAATACGGCTAATGGTTCATGTGTTATGAAAAAGGTCGAAATCCAAAAATTCTTTCTAAATATTGCACTGTCTTCACAACCCAACCAGCATGGAAAATTTCAAAGTTTTAAGTTTCAAATTTGGCTTGCAAGATTTGAGCATAAAAAAATTTTCACGAACTTAAGTAAAAGCCTTTAAAACATATGCAACTCCCCAAATTCTTTTTGTTTGGATTTATCAATAAGCTTTTTGTTTATACACAAGCAAATTAAGGCAGAATTGTTTGTTTTTTTTTTATTATTATTGCTAATACGGTTCAATTTTTAAAAATTTTCACGAAATTATCTTACTAATTTTCTGTGAGAAAGGAGCTTTTATATTAAACTATATAATGTTGTTGTAATGTTGTATAATGTAATAATAATAATATGGATTACAGGAAATCGTGTACCGAGACTTTGTTGATATTTCCGTTGCTGTTGCCACTCCCAAAGGCTTGGTGGTCCCAGTTATTCGTAACGTGGAAGGTATGAATTATGCAGATATTGAAATTGCTATTGCTGCTCTAGGCGAAAAGGCTAAGAAAGGTGCGATTGCTGTTGAAGACATGGATGGAGGTACTTTCACAATAAGCAACGGTGGAGTATTTGGCTCATTAATGGGTACACCCATTATAAATCCACCTCAGAGTTCTATATTAGGAATGCATGGCATTTTCGAAAGACCAGTTGCTATTAAAGGACAAGTAAGATTTGATTTTCTTTTTCATTATAACTTTAGTAAAGTCAGTTGTTTTTATAAATAGGTTGTAATACGCCCAATGATGTACGTTGCCCTTACATATGATCATCGCCTGATTGATGGACGTGAGGCAGTTATGTTCTTGCGTAAAATTAAGGCAGCCATTGAAGATCCTCGCATTATGTTGGCTGGTCTTTAACGAATTAATTTATTTACCAATATCGAATTAGAAGCGGATAACTAACATTATATGCAAATATGTATTTATATTAAAAATTCGATATAAAAAAACGAGGATAAGAAGAGATTTTTAATTTTCTGACTTTTTGGAAATTACGTAGATTGTTCCATTTCCTGCCAACTAACGCCAGTACACTTAAGGTGGTATTACACCTGCATAACCGGGCTGTTTCCGTGTTAAATGTCCATAATTTGAAAAATAATTCTTGGGTATAAACAAATAAATCTTTCTCCAATAGGCCATCATTTACAGAGAATTTAAGAAAAGGCTTACTTAGTGTACCATTTGTGTTAAAATGGGTCAATGTACACCAAAGTAAGCATTTTCATAAATTCACAGTAAATAATTCCACATTGGAGATAGATCCTTACTGTAGAACACTTTTTCTTAGATTATACCCAAGTATCTGTTTTATATCCAACTAGTCATGCCAGCGGCTCCGCCTGCCGGTTTGTTTTCTTGTTTATCATGTTTGGCATGTTTGTACCAAACAATAAAGGGAATGAGCGTTAGGAAATTGTTGATAAGTGCCATCTACTAAGTTGATACCAAGCTACTGACCCTGAAAATAATAATTGTATTGTGATTATGATACTTCCTTGTACCGTTCGTATCGCACAATTTAAAATCTAGTAAAATGTAAGGCAAATGTATTGCACAGCGAGGAGCTGATGAGATTAATTCTCGCTTGTTTAAATTCATCATTTACTTACTTATGTGATAGTGTATAAAAGCTCATTCTATAATAAGAAATTACAAGTTATGTTTCAGCTGGCACTGCATCGTAAAATTAGTTTAAAAGAGATCCACCACCAGTTTCTTGTTCCCGGACACACTCACTTAGAACGTGATAACGATCATGCTTTAATATTTAGAACGATTTCTTAAAAAAACACAACAGCCACTGATCAGTAACAAAGTAGCAAAAATAAAGAAAAAATGCCAAATTTCCAAAACGTTACTTACTTACTTACTTAAGGTGGCGCTACAGTTCGGGGTGGACCTGGGCCTCCACCAACAAGCGTCTCCAGCCAGCACGATCTTTGGCCAGCTGTCTCCAGTTTCGCACGCTAAGTTGGTTGAGGTCCCCTTCCACTTGCGTGCGCCACCTGAGTCGCGGTCTTCCTCTACTGCGCCGTCCCTCGGGTGTGGATTCGAAGATCTTCCGGGCCGGAGCATTCACGTCCATTCGCTCTACATGACCCAGCCACCGCAGTCGTTGGACCTTCACTCTTCTGGCTAGGTCGATGTCGCTGTACAGCCCGTACAGTTCGTCGTTGTATCTCCTCCTCCATTCACCGTCTATGCAGACGGGACCGAAAATTACTCGAAGAATTTTCCTCTCGAAGCAGCCAAGAGTAGCCTCATCCACTTTTGATAGAGTCCATGCCTCTGCACCATAAAGTAGAACAGGGATGATTAGGGTCTTATAAAGGGTCACTTTAGTTGTTCAAAAGAGGGCTTTGCTACTCAATTGCTTTCTTAGCCCAAAGAAACAGCGATTGGCAAGAGTTATTCTTCGTTTAATCTCAGCGCTGATGTCATTGTCTGAGTTCATAGCGGAGCCTAGGTAGACAAAGTCCTTTACCACTTCAAAGTTATATCTGTCTATAGTGACGTTCTGTCCAAGACGTCGGTGTTGGGTGTCCTTTCTTGATGACAGCATATACTTTGTCTTGCCCTCATTGACCGCCAAACCCATTTTCGCCGCTTCCGTCTCAATGCCCACGAACGCGCCAGTGACATCACGCTGCGTTCTGCCGATTATGTCGATGTCGTCGGCGTAGGCGAGTAGGTGGACGGACTTTTGAAAGATAGTGCCTCTGGTGTTAGCGTTTGAGTTTTGCACTATTCTTTCAAGAACGATGTTGAAGAAGTCACATGACAGCGCATCGCCTTGTCTAAATCCTTTTTTGACATCGAAGGTCTCGGTGAGTTCTTTACCGACCTTGATGGAGCAGCGTGCGTTCTCCATTGTCATCCTGCACAAACGGACGAGTTTGGCAGGGATGCCAAAACTAGACATTGCTCTGTATATCTATAAATGCTGTCATAGGCGGCTTTAAAATCGATGAAAAGATGGTGGGTATATTTGGACTTCCTGGGTTTTTTCCAAGATCTGCCGCAGTGTGAATATTTGGTCGATGGTAGACTTTCCTGGCCTGAAGCCACACTGATAGGGACCAATCAGGTTGTTGACGAAAGGCTTCAGGCGTTCACACAACACGGCAGATAGGATCTTGTAGGCGATGTTAAGAAGACTAATCCCTCTGTAGTTGGCGCAGTTCAGAGGGTCTCCTTTCTTGAGGATCGGGCAAACAATGCTGAGGTTCCATTCATCGGGCATACTTTCCTCCGACCATATTTTACAGATGAGTTGGTGCATACTCCTAACCAAGTCATCGCCTGCCGCTTTGAATAGCTCGGCGGTTAGGCCATCTGCTCCAGCGGCTTTGTTGGACTTGAGCTTAGATATGGCTATCTTCACTTCGTCCAGGTCGGGTGGACGGAATTGTTGGTCTTCATCGTCCAGGTTGAATGGTTCATTCTGCCTGACAGCGGTATTTAGTTCGTCATCGCCGTTAAACAGTCTGCAGAAGTAGTTCTTCCATATCCTCAGCATCGACTGCGATTCTACTATGATGTTCCCTTGCTCGTCCTTGCAGGCTTCGGTTCGGGCTCTGTAGCCTTGGCAGCTTCTTTTTACCCTTTGGTAAAACTTCCGAACCTCATTCCTGCTGTAACATCTCTCTATTTCTTCGATCGCGCGCTTCTCGTGCTCTTTCTTTTTCCTCCTGAGAAGCCGGTGTTCGTCTCTTCTTTTCTGCGCGTAGAGCTCACGGGCAGCTCGGGTCCTTCTTTGCAGCGCTAATGTTGGCGAATTTAGCCTTGATGCGAATTGTCGTGAGGCGCTCGTTCACGCTGCTGAAACTTAAGACTTCTTGCCTAAGTCTGCCTCCAACGACGAATCCACATCCAAATAAGCGCTGTTTTTGTTGCCGATAGCAGTCGCCATAGTAAATGTCGCAGTTTTTATACCCTCCACGGGAAGGTATATTCACTTTGTCATTACATTTGTAACGCCAAGAAGGATTCACCGGAGACCCTATAAAGTATATATATTCTGAATCAGGATCACATTCTAAATCGATTTAGCCATGTCCGTCTGTCTGTCTGTCTGTCCGTCTGTCTGTCTGTCTGTCCGTCTGTTGAAAGCACGATAGCGTCCAAACGAATTGACCTAGGGGAATGAAATTTTGTGAGAGGACTTATTTTTATAGTCGTCAGGTTGGTATTGAAAATGGGCTATGTCGGTCAAGTAGTTCTGGTACCTCCCATACAAAACCACAATTAGACTCATGTGTATCTACGTCTGTTGAAATCACGATAGCGTCCAAACGAATCGACTTAGTCAACTGAAATTTTGTGAGAGATCTTATTTTTACGGTCCTCAGGTTGGTATTGAAAATGGTCAATGTCGGTCAAGTAGTTCTGGTACCTCCCATACAAAAACAATCTTTGGCCCATGTGTCTCTCTCTCTTGAAAACACGATAGCGTCCAAACGAATCGATCTAAGCGAATGAAATTTTGTGAGAGGACTTCTTTTTATGGTCGACAGGTTGGTTTTGAAAATGGGCTATGTCGGTCAAGTAGTTCTGGTACCTCCCATACAAAACCACTATTAGACCCATGTGTCTCTCTGTCTGTTGAAAGCACGATAGCGTCCAAACGAATCGATCTAGGCGAATGAAATTTTGTGAGAGGACTTTTTTTTACCGTCGTCAAGTTGGTACTGAAAATTGTCTATGTCGGTCAAGTAGTTCTGGTACCTCCTATACCAAACCAATATGGCATGGCGAACATTTTGCATGGCTTTTATGCAGTGGAGGGTATCAAAGCATCGGCCAGGCCGATGATAACACTTTTACTTGTTCATTTTCTTCTTGCCCGGTCCATCCCATCGCAATTCTTGGATGGCGGTTATGTCTGCTTTATAGCAGTTCAGGGCCTCCGCTAGCTGTTCGGCTGCACGCGGTCTGTTAAGGGACCTAACATTCCACGTGCAGATCCGAAATTCGTTGTCCTTTATTCGTTTGCCAGGTTCGTCAACAGTAAAATCATCCGTATCCGAGGCTTGTTGTTGCTTCGTAACTAGGTAGGTTTTCCGTAGTCGGGCAGTTACCCCGGCGTACAACCTCCAACCTGGAGGGCCAGGCCCTTTGTTGGACCCCTTGGACGAAAGTGGCCGGATTCATCCGGTGTCAGTAACCCACTTCGGGGATGTGAGAGCTGCCGTTGGCCCATAAAGGGTTCATCCGCCACCATCTCTATTTCAGGACCCTGACTAGTCATGAAAAATCCTCACTGACCTCAGCTCCAAATACGTCAAAGTAGCTCAAGTAAGGTAACTGTCATCTTGACTGTTGACGACACCGTTGATTCAGTCTAGTGAATTCATCCGCCGTACGTCCTCTTTCTGAGGAGCTCATGTAAGACTTCTGAGACTCGTTCAGTCAGTCTTTCCGACAGAGCATTATAGTGTTGCTATTTTCTTCGTGTTCAACACTCGCGCTTATAAGTTTAGCAAGCCAAGCTCGGAAGGGCGATGCCGGTACCCGGTGGTTACCACGCGGAGGTAAAATAAGCACAATTGATGTGTATGAAAAGTTACAACAGCTGGGCACCGCCAAGTTGATGCCAGTCAGCCCCTACCCGATTCATACATACCCAACCACCTTCCAAAACGTTATAATTCTATATTTATTGCTAATTAAGTACGACCAAGACAAATGCTTAGAAGATGTTTCGCGGTTGGTGGTTACTAGCTAAGAGAGCAAGAAAATTCAATGCATCATCACACGAAGCATAAGGTACTCATTATCATGTACTCAGTTACTCAAATGCCTTGCGAGTGCATTTGGGGATTAGCGGACTAAATATGTTAGAAAACAAGAAACTTTATAGGCAATATTAAATAGGGTATTATAAACATGTTTGGTCAAAAAAGGAAAGTTAGAACATGATTTAAATTAGATTAGTTTTTAACAATAAATTTAGGTTATGAGAAATAAAAAATTAAATAATATACGATGCATTCTCGAACACGCCGGGCCCCCTGAAGGAATTGCTTGGTAACTGGGCGTTTAAAAATGCCATTTTTGGTACGTAGAGAAACCACTCGTACGAGACCGTCCTTTCCGGGATGAAGTTCTTCAACACGTCCTAGTGCCCATTTGGATGGTGGCAAATTGGGTTCTTTAACAACAACTAAATCACCAATTCCAAAATTCCTGCTCTCATTTTTCCATTTTGGGCGCTGTTGTATCGATGTAATATAGTCCGAGTGCCATCGTCGCCAAAATCCTTGCAGCATATTCTGGGGTCTCATCGCGTTTTTCAGACGATCATCGTCTCGACGATTGAACAAAACGACGTCGTTTTAAGTTTGCTTCATGTAACATCACAATCGCGTCGTTCAATCGAATCGTTCATCGTTTTCAGTTTGAGCGGGACTGTAAACAAACTGTGACAACTGAAAACTAATAAAAAGGGTATATAATTTGTGTGTGTTGTTGTCTTTTATGTGGAAATGTATGGATAGGTAAAAAGGTAAAAATTTCGTAGAATAAAAAAAATAACGTTTTAATTGAAGATTTCTTGGACGTTTTTTAATCCATTGACATCGTAGCCATCCTTTGATGGAATTTGTTACTTTATGGCTTCATAGAAAGAAGACGAACCATATTTTGGGATATATATCATATTTGTTTCGAAATGTCACTAGAAAGCCCTAAAATATTAGAAATTTGAGTGATTTTGTTTTCGCTTGGAAAAATTAAGATTTTAGGGCTTTCTGGTGACATTTCGAAATAAATATGGTATATATCCCAAAATATGGTTCGTCTTCTTTCTATCAAGCCATAAAGTAACAAATTCCATCAAAGGATGGCTACGATGTCAATGGATTAAAAAACGTCCAAGAAATCTTCAATTGAGGCGATTTTTTGCTCTCCGAAATAGCTAATAGCGATGGAAGTGCGTGACATTTACTGACGCTTTAATATCAGTTAAATAATATTTTTGTTCACCACCTTACATATTAAAACATATTACATGCATCTCCGGCGCGGCAAAACAAAACAAAATATACCAAAAACGATGAAACGATTGTAAAATAGCAATCGTTCAATCGCAATCGTTCAATCGTTTGTATTTGACAGTTCAATGAGTTATACGAAGCAATTGTGAATCGTCCAAAACGACGTCGTCCAGACGATTCAACCATTTTAGTGTTACACGAAGCAATACAATCGTCGAAACGACGTCGTCAGACGACCGTCGTTTAATTGGGACCTCCAGAGAGCTTGGCTCCGGTATCGCCGTGTATGGTCTGCCTATAAGAAAATGAGAAGGTGTGAGGGGGTTTAAATCTGAATCAGAAAGAGCACACAAAGGCCTAGAATTTAAAAGTGCTTCAATTTGGGAAAGCAAAGTGGACATCTCCTCGAAACTTAATACATTGTTCCCTACAACTCGGCGAAGGTGCTGTTTTACGCATTTCACCCCCGCCTCCCAAAGCCCTCCAAAATGAGGACTATGTGGTGGTGTGAACTCCCACTTGATGCCTTCAAACAATGGTTAGTTGTTTGACAGGAGAGACGCGAGTCTTGGCAGCAACCAGTTGAATCTCGATTTCTCCACTTTCAGAAACACTACGCACGTAGACAACCGCCGAATATGCCTTTTCGGATGCCTCCGAAAATCCAATTAAATCAAAACGCTTCGAATTCAAAGTACATCTCCTCAAAATTTCCACCTTTTCGAAATCAAATCCTTTCGGTAGGAAATCCATTTGTCAGCTACTTCAGTTGGCAGTGGATCATCCCATCCGATTTTCGTTTCATGCACGCATAGCTTCTGGAACAGCATTTTAAACAAAATGGTGGCAGGAGCCAGAAAACCCAAAGGATCAAAGATTTTGAAAATCTTTGACAACAACATTCGCTTCGTGGGTGACGACGACGATTTCTCCAAGGAAATTTTAAACGTAAAGATGTCACGGTGCGGATTCCAGATAAGCCCGAGAACCTTGGTCTAGTTGTTAACGCTATTGAAATCAAGAGAAAGATTTGACTCGCAATCCAAACCCTCCAAAACTGGCCAACAATTTGAACTCCATTTCCCCAACTGCAATCCTCCACAATATAACAAGTCAACCAACTGCCCTTTCAACTCTAAAACCTCTGATACTGAGTCCGACCCTGTCATGATATCATCCACATAGCAATCATTCAAAATGGAATGGGCAGCAGTAGGAAACTGATCTAGGAGGTCGAAGGCGAGTTGCTTCAGCACTCGCATTGCCAGGAAAGGCGCAGGTGAAGTACCGTATGTGACGGTGCGCAGCCGGTAGTGACCAATAGGTTCATCAGGACATTCTCGCCATACAATACGTTGATAGTCCCGGTGTTTGGTATCGACCCAAATTTGTCGAAACATCTTAACGATGTCGGCACAAAACACATTTATGGATCCGAAAACGCAAGCAAACATTAATTAAATTGCGCTGAAGTGCAGGCCCTATATGCAGTATTTCATTCAAGCTAGTACCATTTCTATCCTTATGAGACCCATCAAAGACAACTCGTAATTTGTTTGTGACGACAGCGTGATGTGGCAGATAAAATAGCTTCCCAGAAGTGGGTTCAATCTCGTCCTCTGGAATACGTTCCATATGCCCTAACTCCTGGTAAACCCTCATAACACGACAATACCCCACGCGAAGATTTTCACAGCGACTAAAACGACGTTCCATAGCCGACAACCGAGATAATGCTCCGGAGACAGTATTACCAAATTGTATATCCTTATGTCGAAACGGCAACTCTACCATATATTTGCCATTAGGCGCTCGAGAAAACGTATTGCGAAAGTGTGCATCTGCCAAGTCCTCAGAGTCTATTGCGAATGCCCTGTTAGGAAGCTCTTCAATTTCCCAAAATGATTTAAGGGGAACATCAACATCCTGTCCAATCTCTATGTGTAACGACATAATTTCCTTGTCTGGAATGTTCCCAGTTATCACCCAACCGAAAATGATGTTGTGGGCAATCAAATTACCATCTTGATCAATACGGCGACCATCCCTCAAGATACTCCACGCTTTGTCAGACCCCAGTAAAACATCAATGGGTCCTGGGGTACAAAAACCTCGATCGGCTAATTGCAAATCATCTAGCAGCAAGGACTTATCAAATTCAAAAGGCAGGAGGGGGGTTTTTGAAGTGATTCTACTCAACGCGAAAGCTTCAATTTCCATTTCACTTGAATCGAAACGAGATTTTAAAATAAGATTTACGGCACCTTGCGTAACACCAGCTTCTAGGGAGGATATACCAGAAATAGGAAGACGAGCATGACGACGGCCTAGACCTAATCGTTTCACCAAACCTTCCGTTACAAAGGAATCTTGTTGAGGTTTGCCAAAAGCGTCTAAAACTTTAACTACAACTGTAGGCAAAATATGAGCTTCACTAATCTGTGGATCCAAATGAACGAGGGCATGATGACGAATGCGGCAATGAGGACAACGACCTTTTGAACGACATCTCGACGACGAATGGTTACTACCTAAACAATTATCTCTGATCTCTAGCATAACTTCGGCGAGACGTAATGGGCAATGCGAGAAACTGAGGGCATTGCGGAAGAACATGATTCTCGTTACACATGGGACACAAAGGATTTGACGCGGCGAGGCTTTTGATATCGTTCGAAGCACTACCCGATCGATTCATACGTTTATTACCGCGATTTTTCGATTCATACGATTTACTTTCACATGCTTCTAAAGCATCACATCTTTCTTCAAAAAAGTCAATTAGTTCTTGAACTGTCGCTTTCTCCGAATTATTTATATGAAGAGCCCAGGCCCTACGCGTTTCTAAATCTGTTTTATTTAACAGGAGATAAATCAGCCAAGGATCTCTGCCACCGTTGGCATTGTCAAAAAACTCTCGATATGCGCGTTAATAATATATAATGGCTTGTTATAGCGACGTTCAAGCTTTTCCCAAGCATGTTCATAGTTGGAATCAGCAATGGATACCGTTCAACAACTTCGCAGCATCATCGCGCAAAAATGATTTCAAGTAACGCATTTTTTGGGCTCCAGGAAGTTTTTTCTTACAATCGATACTCCCTAGGAACATGTCCCGAAATTCTGGCCATTCGCGATTACTAGCTAAGAGAGCAACAAAATTCAATGCGTCATCGCACGAAGCATAAGGTACTCATTATCATGTACTCAAATGCCTTGCGAGTGCATTTGGGGATTAGCGGACTAAATATGTTAGAAAACAAGAAACTTTATAATATTAAATAGGGTATTATAAACATGTTTGGTCAAAAAAGGAAAGTTAGAACGTGATTTAAATTAGATAAGTTTTTAACAATAAATTTAGGTTATGAGAAATAAAAAATTAAATAATATAAGATGCATTCTCAAACAGCCACTATACTGCCTTCGTAAGAAGAAAGGGCGCCTTCAAATTTTTTTTTTTTTTGGTTGCGCCTGGAGGTGAGTAATCTTCAAAAGATACCAATGGTCCGTACCATTGGTTATGTCCGACTCATATATTATCTGACCTGGTTATGTCATTGGTGTCAGCCAATATATGCCTAAGGACTAAACCTCACCCCTCAGAGAGGTACTATGGGGACTGGCCGCGCGCGAGTTATATTAGATAACGAACCCATATCGATCCCAAGCATATTCTCAGTCAGAAGTGCTGACTAAAACAAACATTCAGTTTGTTTATGCGACCACACCAGGCGCATACACAAAGAATTTATCAACAGATGAATTCTGTTTTGTACTTTCAATAGAGATAGACTTCCCCCCACCAGTGGTAAGGGGTCTTGATCTTCACTCAGTTAAATAAAATAAAAGATTGTTCTGAATGCAAATAAACGTGTACTCTGTTTTATTTTCGAATTTAAATCTGGTGCAGTCGGTAGGATTCCAATAAAAATTTGCAAACGCATATTGTAATAATATATGGAATCCAGTGATCGAACAAGTAACGCGAAATCGGTAAATATCCAAGAGAAGTCAAAAAGTAAATTGGCTTCCATATATATTAAATTCTCACAGAGAGAACCGAGTGTGATACTAAATCAGTGAAAGACCTTTTGATTAAAAGTAACTTCAGTGAAAACAATTTCTCCAGACAATCAAAACTGGATCAATTGCAGAAACAGAGAGACCTTCAACACCGATCATATATCCACGAAAAGGATAAATACGAAAGCAGTGATAGTGAAAGTGAGGAACCCATATTTATCAAAATGGCTCAACCAGCAGTGGGAGAAATAAATGACCAATCCATCGTTTTAAAAATGTTAGAGAAGGCTCCAAACTTCTCAGGAAATTCTAATGAAGATGTTATTTCCTTCATAGAATATATCGATCATGTTCACAGTCACCTTACACCTTCAAACATTGTTCTGGGAACACTCATCATAAAAAACAAACTTCAGGGAACAGCAATCAACACCTTACAAAGTATATTGAGTCCAACATGGCAAACAATCAAAACAGCTTTAATACAGGACTATGGAGTTCCTGAAACTTACGAGCAAATACTTCAGGACCTACATAGTATTTCAGCGAGAGACATCCATCAACTGTATCATCAATGTGAAGAAATCCTCAACAATATAAATCGTAAGAGTAAGTTAGAAATAAGCTTAATATACGTCCCCATAAATAATCACCCATATTGTCGTCGTCGTTTACGACTCTAAAAAAAAACGACACGACTGTTTGGTATTGAAAATAAACGACTTTCGTCGCGGCGACGATCGACAAATGGCGTCTGAAATGTCAAAAAATGTGGATTGTATTTTTCGACGACGATCGTCGGTATTGCGTGGGGCGTTTTGTGACGACGTTTGTCGTGGAAATGATACATTTCTGTCGTCGACTATTTTGCGGACGACTGTGTGATAATGTGTTAAAAAAAAGTATGTGTACTTAATTTTTAGTTAACAAAAAGACAATTATAGTTATTTTGCAGAATGGAGATAACAAATAAATGGCAATTTCTACATTTAGTGAACGAAATGCAGAAAAATATTCCTTTGGCAAAATCATTTACGAAGGCCTAACCAAACGTGATTGTCGCGAAGCAGAGCTGGATGCAGCCTCTACCTAAATATTTGAACGAAACCCGAGCAGTCACTGAACGCTGCCGTAGTTTCTGCTGTCAAGAATTGGTTGCCGTTTGACTTAAATCATAAGTTGAACAGAAGCCGAGCGACAGGAAAAACTGCGGTAAGCAAAATATATTAACAAATGAAATGTATTATTATTTTAGTTATGTTTTCAGAAATAAATATCAAGAATTGAATTCATTTCAAGGAATTTTGCTCGGCGACAATCTTTATTTCGCATTTTCATTGCGAATTTCACTTGCAAATCTTTAATTTGCACTTTTTGATAGTGCAAATCCACCATTTTGGCTTGAATGCGAAGAAGCCAGCGAAAAAATAAGGGAAAAAACCCGAAATACGACGACTTTTCAATGAGTGACGAAGAGAGCCTAGACGATACAATGGTTAACGAGGACCAAGAGGATTTAAGAACACAGCTGGAGTATATGCAGGTTCAGCTGAAACAACTTCAGATGGAGGCCGCCGCCGCCAAAGCAGCAACAGAATCCGAACGTCTACTTCGTTTACAGATGCAACAACAGGCTGCTGCCGCTGTGGCTGCAGCAGAAGCATCTGCTGCTACCCAACAATCATTGCGTATGGAACTGGAAAAAGAAGTCACAGCAATAAGAAATACGAACATAGGACGTGAAGATGTTCTGCGATTACAACAGCAAGCGGCTGCCGCCGTACAATCAGTGAATTCTGTTGCAGTCGAGAACGTTCCATGCACGCAACACCAGGAGCTGGTATCACGGTCATTGGCACCAACAGCTTCAAGGGCAGCCGATTATATTGCAGCCACCACAACAAGGTTCCCAATGACGTCATCCATGTCGGTAGGGCAGATCGTGAATGCGACAACCAGCTGCAATAAAAATGAAAAGGGAGCTGTGGGAGCATCTGCCGATGCTTTTTGTGGTACATACTCACAGTTCGCCCAGCCAGCCCCAATTCTCCAGCCGAGAGGATTAGCCAGTGGGGTCACTGGACCAGGAAATTTAACATATGGTCCGGCCGTTACTTCGACACAAGCGGTGCCGAATCTCGGTCGGCATATGACGTCAGATGAAAATAAAGCGCGGTATTTTGGTGATTATAGCTTTGATCACAATGCGTTGTACAGGCCTGTGCAACCACATAGCCGTAAAATCTACGACCTGCCGGACTATGATGGAAGTCCAGAGGATTGGCCTATGTTCTCCACAGCCTTTGTGGAGTCGACAAATGTCTATCAGTACACCAACTTTGAAAACTGTCAACGACTTCAACGATGCCTCAAGGGTGAAGCTAAAGAAACCGTAGCTGCCCTCTTGATACATCCTGATAATGTTTGGGAAGCATATGCACAATTGCAGAACAGGTTTGGGCGACATGACCTCCTGATCAGAAGCCAGATCCAGAAGGTAAGGGCGATACCACCTTTCAGCGAGAACAACATTGGCCAGATAGTATCATTTGCTATCAAAGTACGAAACTTGGCCACATTTCTTCGAAGTGCACAAGGGCAGAACCATCTAGCCAACCCTACTCTAATGGAAGAGCTGGTGAACAAGATGCCGATGACACAACGATGATACATTTCTGTCGTCGACTATTTTGCGGACGACTGTGTGATAATGTGTTAAAAAAAAGTATGTGTACTTAATTTTTAGTTAACAAAAAGACAATTATAGTTATTTTGCAGAATGGAGATAACAAATAAATGGCAATTTCTACATTTAGTGAACGAAATGCAGAAAAATATTCCTTTGGCAAAATCATTTACGAAGGCCTAACCAAACGTGATTGTCGCGAAGCAGAGCTGGATGCAGCCTCTACCTAAATATTTGAACGAAACCCGAGCAGTCACTGAACGCTGCCGTAGTTTCTGCTGTCAAGAATTGGTTGCCGTTTGACTTAAATCATATGTCGTTTTCCATTGGTTTCACTCGAGGATTCACTCATTCCGAAATCCAATGGAACAAGAAAACTACTTCTGGCTGACTACACTCACGCATTGGTGAAATGTCAAAAATTACTGTATGGCTGCTGCCAGCTGGCTTGTATAACATACATAAAATGCACTTGTGTAAGTGCTCCTCGAGTGGATTCTGACTTGAAATCGAGAAGCGAAATTCTCTCCTCAGAATCAACAGAAGAGTATTTTTTGTGCCAATGGAACGGTTTCAGAAGTGATTTTCTTGATTCCGGACGCTCCCGGACGCTTCTTTTTGCCCAATGGAAAACGACAATAAGTTGAACAGAAGCCGAGCGACAGGAAAAACTGCGGTAAGCAAAATATATTAACAAATGAAATGTATTATTATTTTAGTTATGTTTTCAGAAATAAATATCAAGAATTGAATTCATTTCAAGGAATTTTGCTCGGCGACAATCTTTATTTCGCATTTTCATTGCGAATTTCACTTGCAAATCTTTAATTTGCACTTTTTGATAGTGCAAATCCACCATTTTGGCTTGAATGCGAAGAAGCCAGCGAAAAAATAAGGGAAAAAACCCGAAATACGACGACTTTTCAATGAGTGACGAAGAGAGCCTAGACGATACAATGGTTAACGAGGACCAAGAGGATTTAAGAACACAGCTGGAGTATATGCAGGTTCAGCTGAAACAACTTCAGATGGAGGCCGCCGCCGCCAAAGCAGCAACAGAATCCGAACGTCTACTTCGTTTACAGATGCAACAACAGGCTGCTGCCGCTGTGGCTGCAGCAGAAGCATCTGCTGCTACTCAACAATCATTGCGTATGGAACTGGAAAAAGAAGTCACAGCAATAAGAAATACGAACATAGGACGTGAAGATGTTCTGCGATTACAACAGCAAGCGGCTGCCGCCGTACAATCAGTGAATTCTGTTGCAGTCGAGAACGTTCCATGCACGCAACACCAGGAGCTGGTATCACGGTCATTGGCACCAACAGCTTCAAGGGCAGCCGATTATATTGCAGCCACCACAACAAGGTTCCCAATGACGTCATCCATGTCGGTAGGGCAGATCGTGAATGCGACAACCAGCTGCAATAAAAATGAAAAGGGAGCTGTGGGAGCATCTGCCGATGCTTTTTGTGGTACATACTCACAGTTCGCCCAGCCAGCCCCAATTCTCCAGCCGAGAGGATTAGCCAGTGGGGTCACTGGACCAGGAAATTTAACATATGGTCCGGCCGTTACTTCGACACAAGCGGTGCCGAATCTCGGTCGGCATATGACGTCAGATGAAAATAAAGCGCGGTATTTTGGTGATTATAGCTTTGATCACAATGCGTTGTACAGGCCTGTGCAACCACATAGCCGTAAAATCTACGACCTGCCGGACTATGATGGAAGTCCAGAGGATTGGCCTATGTTCTCCACAGCCTTTGTGGAGTCGACAAATGTCTATCAGTACACCAACTTTGAAAACTGTCAACGACTTCAACGATGCCTCAAGGGTGAAGCTAAAGAAACCGTAGCTGCCCTCTTGATACATCCTGATAATGTTTGGGAAGCATATGCACAATTGCAGAACAGGTTTGGGCGACATGACCTCCTGATCAGAAGCCAGATCCAGAAGGTAAGGGCGATACCACCTTTCAGCGAGAACAACATTGGCCAGATAGTATCATTTGCTATCAACTTGGCCACATTTCTTCGAAGTGCACAAGGGCAGAACCATCTAGCCAACCCTACTCTAATGGAAGAGCTGGTGAACAAGATGCCGATGACACAACGATGATACATTTCTGTCGTCGACTATTTTGCGGACGACTGTGTGATAATGTGTTAAAAAAAAGTATGTGTACTTAATTTTTAGTTAACAAAAAGACAATTATAGTTATTTTGCAGAATGGAGATAACAAATAAATGGCAATTTCTACATTTAGTGAACGAAATGCAGAAAAATATTCCTTTGGCAAAATCATTTACGAAGGCCTAACCAAACGTGATTGTCGCGAAGCAGAGCTGGATGCAGCCTCTACCTAAATATTTGAACGAAACCCGAGCAGTCACTGAACGCTGCCGTAGTTTCTGCTGTCAAGAATTGGTTGCCGTTTGACTTAAATCATATGTCGTTTTCCATTGGTTTCACTCGAGGATTCACTCATTCCGAAATCCAATGGAACAAGAAAACTACTTCTGGCTGACTACACTCACGCATTGGTGAAATGTCAAAAATTACTGTATGGCTGCTGCCAGCTGGTTTGTATAACATACATAAAATGCACTTGTGTAAGTGCTCCTCGAGTGGATTCTGACTTGAAATCGAGAAGCGAAATTCTCTCCTCAGAATCAACAGAAGAGTATTTTTTGTGCCAATGGAACGGTTTCAGAAGTGATTTTCTTGATTCCGGACGCTCCCGGACGCTTCTTTTTGCCCAATGGAAAACGACAATAAGTTGAACAGAAGCCGAGCGACAGGAAAAACTGCGGTAAGCAAAATATATTAACAAATGAAATGTATTATTATTTTAGTTATGTTTTCAGAAATAAATATCAAGAATTGAATTCATTTCAAGGAATTTTGCTCGGCGACAATCTTTATTTCGCATTTTCATTGCGAATTTCACTTGCAAATCTTTAATTTGCACTTTTTGATAGTGCAAATCCACCATTTTGGCTTGAATGCGAAGAAGCCAGCGAAAAAATAAGGGAAAAAACCCGAAATACGACGACTTTTCAATGAGTGACGAAGAGAGCCTAGACGATACAATGGTTAACGAGGACCAAGAGGATTTAAGAACACAGCTGGAGTATATGCAGGTTCAGCTGAAACAACTTCAGATGGAGGCCGCCGCCGCCAAAGCAGCAACAGAATCCGAACGTCTACTTCGTTTACAGATGCAACAACAGGCTGCTGCCGCTGTGGCTGCAGCAGAAGCATCTGCTGCTACCCAACAATCATTGCGTATGGAACTGGAAAAAGAAGTCACAGCAATAAGAAATACGAACATAGGACGTGAAGATGTTCTGCGATTACAACAGCAAGCGGCTGCCGCCGTACAATCAGTGAATTCTGTTGCAGTCGAGAACGTTCCATGCACGCAACACCAGGAGCTGGTATCACGGTCATTGGCACCAACAGCTTCAAGGGCAGCCGATTATATTGCAGCCACCACAACAAGGTTCCCAATGACGTCATCCATGTCGGTAGGGCAGATCGTGAATGCGACAACCAGCTGCAATAAAAATGAAAAGGGAGCTGTGGGAGCATCTGCCGATGCTTTTTGTGGTACATACTCACAGTTCGCCCAGCCAGCCCCAATTCTCCAGCCGAGAGGATTAGCCAGTGGGGTCACTGGACCAGGAAATTTAACATATGGTCCGGCCGTTACTTCGACACAAGCGGTGCCGAATCTCGGTCGGCATATGACGTCAGATGAAAATAAAGCGCGGTATTTTGGTGATTATAGCTTTGATCACAATGCGTTGTACAGGCCTGTGCAACCACATAGCCGTAAAATCTACGACCTGCCGGACTATGATGGAAGTCCAGAGGATTGGCCTATGTTCTCCACAGCCTTTGTGGAGTCGACAAATGTCTATCAGTACACCAACTTTGAAAACTGTCAACGACTTCAACGATGCCTCAAGGGTGAAGCTAAAGAAACCGTAGCTGCCCTCTTGATACATCCTGATAATGTTTGGGAAGCATATGCACAATTGCAGAACAGGTTTGGGCGACATGACCTCCTGATCAGAAGCCAGATCCAGAAGGTAAGGGCGATACCACCTTTCAGCGAGAACAACATTGGCCAGATAGTATCATTTGCTATCAAAGTACGAAACTTGGCCACATTTCTTCGAAGTGCACAAGGGCAGAACCATCTAGCCAACCCTACTCTAATGGAAGAGTTGGTGAACAAGATGCCGATGACACAACGAATCGAGTGGGCTCAGCATTCCTACAAGATACAGCCATATCCGACAGTAGCTGATCTAAGCGAATGGTTGGACCAAAAATCGAATTTTGTTAGTATGGTTACCATCACATCCAGTCAACAAATATGTGATCGTAAACAATTGACTCCAGCCAAGAAAGGTCAACATCGAGTACAACACGTGTCAGAAGCTGCAGAGGAAAAACTGCAGTGCGTTTTATCGTTCCCTTTCTGCGTTAAGCACGTATCTACAAAACATTCATTCGTCAGGAATTAAAAAAAAGAATAGCTTCCCTTAATCGAACACAATACACATGTCAAAAATCATGTCAATTTTTGACAGGCTGACATCATATTGACCTCCAGGTTAGTCAAACTGTCAAATTATAAATAATAGAAAGATTTTACTGATACATGCGTTTAATTATTCCTGAAGAATAGATGTTTTGTAGATACGTGCTTAACGCAGAAAGGGGACGTTATGTGACAAATCACACCAGATAGGAAAATGTACAGATTTTCTTAATCGTTCCGTCGCTGATCGCTGGAGTATTGCTAAGCGTAATCGATTATGCTTCTGCTGTTTGAAAACAGGGCATAACACTATGGCATGTCATAACAAAAGGATGTGCACGTATGAAGACTGCGACAGGTTTCACAACCTGCTATTACATGATGTCGTGCAGAAAATTCCAGGCAAACCCCAGAAGCATATTGAGTCCACGTCGATCGTAGCTGAATCAGAATCAGATACGTTTCCAGAGAAACCAGAGTCTGTGAATTGTTCAAACAAGTCAGACATCAGCGTACTGTTTCGAATTGTGCCGGTTACGGTGTATGGGCCGCAGGGAAGGGTAAATACTTATGCTCTCTTGGACGATGGCTCGTCAGTATCGATGATCGACGAATCCTTGGCCACGACATTGGGTCTACAAGGGAAGTCAACTTCACTTACACTGCAATGGGTGAAAGAAAATACAACAACAAGGGAACCATCCATGAGCGTCGATGTCGAGATTAGCGGTCGGGGAAGGGCATGTCAAAGTTTTTACTTCATGGCGCACGTACGGTCAGGAATATGTGCCTGCCGCAACAAACTCTTAAGATGTCTGAGCTTCACACGAGGTATCATCATTTGAAATATCTACCAGTACGAAACTACGACAATGCTAAACCCTTGCTACTGATCGGTTTGGATAATTGTCGCCTTGGTTTGGCAAAGAAGACCTACTTGAGCCCCGACAACGGACCAATTGTTACAAAGACGAAGTTGGGATGGGTTGTATTTGGACCCACCAGTGCCGATGATGCCAAAGTTTGTGGTCACATCAGAGCGGTATCCATGCATGTGAGAGAGCCGGCGGGAGACGAATTGAATAAATTAGTAGGCGAATACTTTACCACCGAGAATTTTGGCACCAAGGAGCTGACAACG
The DNA here is from genome assembly GCA_955612985.1 of Cheilosia scutellata. NCBI lineage: Eukaryota > Metazoa > Arthropoda > Insecta > Diptera > Syrphidae > Cheilosia > Cheilosia scutellata. The sequence continues at coordinate 77,457,104 of OY015312.1, forward strand.
CCACTGGAATCTGCTGCAGATGCTCGAGCACGCCAACTCGTTTCCACAACCACTACCAGGATTGAAAATCGGTATCAATGTGGCCTTTTGTGGAAGTCGGACGACGTTGAATTGCCAGACAGCTTCGAAATGTCCAAAAGGAGGTTGCTGAGTATCGAAAAGAAGATGAAAAGGGATCCGGATTTCGCCGCAGCATATAATCGACTCATCTCCGAATATCTAGAGAAGGGTTACGCTAGGAAATTACCCGAAAACGAGTCAAACAATATTAGCTCGAGGACGTGGTACCTGCCACACTTTGGCGTACAAAATCCAAATAAGCCAAAGAAGATTCGCCTAGTGTTTGATGCTGCGGCCGAGTCCAACGGAGTGTCATTAAACTCGCAGCTTCTGAAGGGTCCAGACGAGCAACTGCCGTTGACTGAAGTTTTATTTAACTTCCGGATGAATAATGTCGCCGTGTGTGCAGATATTAAAGAGATGTCAAATTCTTATACGTCCGGAGGATCGTTGCGCTCAAAGGTTCTTATGGCGTTGGGGTGATCAGTCGAAGCCTGTGGAGATTTTTGAAATGATAGCTATGACGTTTGGGGCGACGTGTTCGCCATTCATAGCACAATCAATAAAAAACACGAATGCATTGGAATCCATTAAGCAGTACCCTAGAGCAGTCAAATCAATTCTTCACCACCACTATGTTGATGATTTTGTGGACAGTTTCGCCACCGAAGATGAAGCCATCCAAGTCTCTATCGCTGTCAGAGACATTCATAAAGCTGGTGGTTTCGAGTTACGCAACTTTATCTCAAACTCGAACAAAGTCGTTACTGCTCTTGAGGGAACAAGCTTATGTGAAGATACGGAAGTTAATCTCAACAAAGACATTGAAATCGCTGCGGAAAAAATACTCGGAATGTATTGGTGCACTTCCGAAGATGTTTTCACGTTTAAGCTGAACTTTCATCGAGTGCCGCCAGACGTGTTCCTGGGAAGAAGAAGACCAAGTAAGCGCGAACTGCTTAGTATAGCCATGTCGATATTCGACCCGTTTGGGCTGCTTGCCAACATGATGGTCTATATAAAGATAGTTTTGCGTGAGGTGTGGAGGTATAACGTAGAGTGGGACGAACCTATACCCGATGGCCTTTATGAGAGATGGATTCTCTGGAGAGACGCAGTAAGAAGTGTTGGCACTTTGCATCTTCAACGCTGTTACTTTTTGTACCCGCCGGTCGAGATCCAATTGCACGTGTTTGTTGATGCCAGCGAGGATGCCTTCTCAGCTGTAGCATATTGGAGGGCGACTTCAGCTGATGGGAGCATAGAGGTTTCATTTCCCAAGTAGAAATTTGTGACTTTGATTCCCATTTATTCTGAATTATAGTCACCGTATGGTATATTTGACTTTGTTTTGAGTAGATAAAGGCATTACTATGAATATGGAAACAGTTTGACAATTTTGTAACCAGTACGTGCCTTAAAGTGACAAATGTCGTTTAACGTAACATTTTAGTAAATGTTGTGTCTATTAAACTACTGAATAGCGACAGAACTAAAGTCACAAAAACCGATGAGTTGCTATTTAATGTTACCACTACACAACTACACGAATAGACTACGCACAGTCTGAATTGTGACCATGGAATGTCACCATAGAGTGCATTAGTCGCTTTTGGTTTTTAATTGCACACAATCTCCAAACATATTGTCTAAATAAATACTAGAAAATTTTACGCATTAGTATCTACACAAAGTAGTTGATTGTCATTTCCAGCATTACTATATTGTACCAGGTATTGTATCAACACAAAGTACGATCTGAGGAGGATTTTTATGCACGTATTATGCAACTTTTGTATGGTTAATGTGTCTTTACATGACATTATGGTATTGCTCATTACATAATATTATATAAGAATTAGACCTTAGGCGTAGAGTCTAAAGGGGGCACAGAATAAAAGAAAAACATCGTACATCGTTAAGTTAAAGAAGCCGATTAAAATATGGAAATTATCTCATATTATGGTACTGTTAATTCTTTTATTGACTTTATCTTCGTATAGCTACGAAATTATTGTTTTCAATAAACTATGAATTATGGTTTTAAAAATTCAATTGAAAAATATTGCGAACATTTATGTTAAATGAACCTGCAATTCGCCTTTACTAGGTATCTAAACATAATGGTGCAGCTTTAGTAGTAGCATGCAGCGCTATTGAAGTAAAAAAGAATATATGATCCCAATACCTGCACAAGCTAATTGTCGCTGTAGCCAAGTTAAAACAATTTAATTGTACTTTTATTACTTCCATAGCTCTTCTTTGCAAGGAAGAATGAATTATGTTTTCATTAAATAAAATTTTATTTTTCATAATGTTAAAATAAATACATACATTTTATTTTTATTCTTAATAAAGACAATAATGTATTAATAAAGCTGCTCTATTATAAAGTAACCAACCCTGTCAGATAAAAAACGAGAGCAATTACATATTTTTAAAATCCATTTTATATTCTTATTTTAATAAAACTTTATCTATTCCTTTCTTTTCCTACCTATTAAATATTAATTAATTGATTCAAATAATTACTGTCTAAGTGGAACTTAATAAACTTAAAAAACAACTTCATCAATATGTTGGGTAACCCATACACCCTTTGCCCCTACTAAATGAAACGCACTCGCAAATGCACAAATACGCAAGCTAATCGCCATTTTAGATCTGAAAAATTGAGCATCCATTTCCAATAAAATAATTTAAGAATTGGAATTCGAAAATGCTTTATTCTTTATAACTACTATATATAATAACCTTGAAATATGTCCGATAATTCTTTCAACTCATTTCGAAAGCTATTGAGATAATTTTAGATGTCCCTGGAAAAAATAGAATTTATAAAAATAAGATTGAATATCTAATTATTCAATATTTCTGGAGCGCGTGAGTTTTTACCACTGCAACTTATTAATATTCGTGGTAAAACTGCCTTTCGTTTTAAAATTTGGGCTACGGATACGAAGAAATGCAATTTATATTCATTTAATATCGTATTACCATTTTCCCATTATGTTTGTTTAGTGCCAATTCATTCCATGTGTATACATTTTTATTTGCATCTGGTTGTATTTGTATACGGGGTTTAATATATTTTATTTGTGTGAATGAACTTACAAACACATAAAGACAGATTTGACTGCTCACTTTGTGTGTTACATGCAACACTTTGTGACCGTAATGTGTGGTTGCTGTACTGTAAATATTTTCCAAGTTGTGACCGATTAAGCACTGCAAAAATCGGTTATGTGCCGGTCGCAAATCATAGCCGATTATACCATAATGTGTATTTCACAGAATGGTCATATAAGTAAGTCAAACTAATTCCCCACTTGATCACGGTTCCCTCCTATACGAGACACGGTTTGCACCTTTGATAAATTAAACACACTTTGACCATAATGGAAAACTTTCTGAATTGTGGTAACAGCGCTAGAACTTTAACCAACCATTTCTACTTGGGTTGTGGCAGGCAAAACCAGATGTGCCCCAACAAAAATATTGTCAATTCCACGTCTGGAATTAAAAGCTGCGGTACTTGGCACTAGGCTACACAGTGCAGTGTTGAAGCACCATGATGTCACTGTGGCCAAAAGTGTTTTTTGGTGTGACTCCAGAACTGTATTCGGTTGGGTACGTTCCGAACACCGTCGCTATAAGCCATTTGTGGCACATAGAGTTTCTGAGATAATGGAATCAACAAAACCGTCGGAATGGAGATGGATTCCTTCCAATCTTAACGTGGCTGATGACGCTACTAGAGGAACATTGCCGCCACATTTTGATCCAAGGAGTCGCTGGTTGTACGGGCCGAACTTTTTGAAGGAAGATGAATCCCTTTGGCCAGAAGAAATTGAAGTGAAGCCGGATGGGGGCTGCGATGAGGACCTTCGTCCCAGATTCTTGTTACTTGCTCAGTCTGTGAGTGACATCATCGACATATCAAAGTTCTCCGACTACCTTAGACTGAAACGGGTAGTAGCCTATGTTCGAAGATTTGTGAACAACTTTGTGGCGAAACATCACCAGACCACTAAGAAGATCATAGGGGAGATTAGTGCACAAGAACTGGATGCAGCTGAACTTTGGATATGCAAGACAGCGCAGAGGGATGTCTTCTCCCAAGAAGTGACGACATTGCAAGAAGGAGGGTCCATTCCGAAAGGAAATTGTTTGCACAAACTATGTCCCTATCTTGATGAACATGCTGTTCTCAGAGTGTATGGCAGAATTGATGCTGCCACATCTGTACCATTCATGACTAGGAGGCCAATAATTCTTCCAAAGAATCACTCGTTGACTAAGCTGGTGATCGCTTACTACCATCGAAAACTGCATCATCAAAATGAAGAGACTACAATCAATGAAATCCGTGGTAGATTTTGGATACCTCATCTGAGACAACTACTTCGGAGCATCAGATTGTCATGTTTGATGTGTAAACTACGATCTGCAAAACCACATACTCCGATGATGGGACAGCTACCAATCGATCGACTGACGCCCTACGTGAGGCCATTTACGTACTCTGGCGTTGACTATTTCGGACCTCTTCAGGTGGCTATAGGTCGTCGTCGAGAGAAACGATGGGTGGCTGTATTCACCTGCTTAACCGTACGTGCTATCTACCGATTCATTCATTTTGTGTCTTCGAAATTTTGTTAATCGCCGAGGTGTTCCCGTAAGAATGCGAAGTGACAATGGGACCAATTTTGTCGGCGCCGATGGAGAACTGCGCGCTTTTCGAGACGTATTCGATGAAACTCAAATTCAACGTGAGATGTCATCCAGCGCCATTGAATGGGTTTTCAACTGCCCAGCCAATCCGAGTGCAGGAGGCGCATGGGAGCGGATGGTCCAGAGTGTTAAGAAAGTTTTGAACCACACGCTCCAGACAGAAGCTCCAAGAGTCGAAACATTGTGCAGCCTGCTGATAGAAGCTGAAAACATAGTCAACTCTCGCCCTCTTACTCACTTACCAGTGACATCTGACGATGACGAGCCGTTGACACCAAACCATTTCCTCCTTGGGACAATGAATTCGACTCAAACACCTGGGCCCTCTGACGTAAGGATCCATTGCCTCCGAAAACAGTGGAGAATAGTTCAACAGTTAAAGAATCGGTTTTGGAAGCGGTGGATGACCGAATATTTGCCCACGTTAATCAGAAGGTCTAAGTGGTGTGATAAGGTGAGACCACTTCAAATAGGCGACCTCGTCTTCATATGCGACGCTGATATGCCACGGTCCAAGTGGTGCAGAGGGAGAATAACAAAAGTTTACCTGGGTTCAGACGATCAGGTACGGAGCGCCGAAGTACAAACTGCTAGCGGGTTCCTGCATCGTCCTGCTTCAAAGTTGGCCCTACTGGACGTGTGTGGTGAATATGTGGGTTATTCACGGGGTCCGGGATGTCGCGAAGCAGAGCTGGATGCAGCCTCTACCTAAATATTTGAACGAAACCCGAGCAGTCACTGAACGCTGCCGTAGTTTCTGCTGTCAAGAATTGGTTGCCGTTTGACTTAAATCATAAGTTGAACAGAAGCCGAGCGACAGGAAAAACTGCGGTAAGCAAAATATATTAACAAATGAAATGTATTATTATTTTAGTTATGTTTTCAGAAATAAATATCAAGAATTGAATTCATTTCAAGGAATTTTGCTCGGCGACAGTGATGTTAATCGGCAATGGGACGACATAGCCTTATCTCTGAATTGTCTTGGACCACCTTCGACTTCGATAGTTTAAAATACATTTAAAATCTGAAAATAATTGTTATTAACACAATTTATGCAATTTAAATTATTTCCAATGGATTGGATTTGGTTCGAATTTCCTTCCTTAACTTAACCAGCACTTTTTTCTGGTTTTCTTCTTCATCACTGCTTTCAAAAAACATGTCACACTATTAATTTTTGATTTGTTTTATTAAATAATTAACCAAGTCACAAACAAAACACCAGACCAAAAATAAATTCGTCGACAGAAATGTCAAATCCCATGTGTCATAGTTTGTGGAATGTATGTGGGATGTGAGAGTTCAAAGAGTCGAGTCGTTTCAGTTACGCAATACCAAATTCCAAACGCCTCGACACGACAAACGTCGCCAGTCGTTTGCGACAGACGACGACGACAATAGGGGTGAATGAATCCATTGTTTTAAAAAAATTCATAAATAATTTGAACTCTAACCAAGCGAGTGTTATAATCGCACAAAACATTCTTAGAGAGGCTTACCAGGTTTTATTACGTTACAAAAATTTGAATTTTAATACCAATGACTCATCAAACAATTATCCAATGCATTATCAGAAACCTTCTAGTAGTAACCAACCTTATAAACCATATTTCAATCAACAATATAACAATTATAATAAAAATAGAATGCCTAATTCAGTTCAGAGAAATATTAGAAATGAACAGGTACTTGGAAACCCCCAAGGTAACTTTAGATTCGGCTTTCAGAATCAACAGTCTTTTAGAAATAACCACAATAATAACTTTCCTAGACAAAATTCACAACAAATTAGAAATCCAAGGCCAGAGCCTATGGATGTTAATACAACAGATTTAGTACAAGAAGATGTAAATTTTAGTCGGGAAACCGAAACACTTATAATAAAAGTCACCATAAATAAACAAATATTTCATGTTCTAATAGATACAGGCTCAACAACAAGCATACTTGATGAGTCACAACTATTAGAAATTCCCAGAATTCCATTAAGAATTCCTGTGAAAATCAAAACAACTAACAATGAAAATGTAATAACCAAAGAAATTATAACGGAAGTGCCTGTAGAATTTAACGAAATAAAGGCTACCATGGCATGGAAATTAATGCAAATAAAAAACAAAAAATTTGTAGGCATAATAGGCCAAAATCTCTTAAAACCCTTAGGAGCTAAGATGGATTTAGGATCGGGGTATATTGAAATAAATAAAATAAAAACTTATTTCGAAAATTATAAAAATCAAATTGGAGTAAAATGTCCATATCAATATAATGAAATTCACACTTTAGAATATTGTAACTCAACGAATATGAGCCAATTATTTAGTGAAGAGTTCAGTGTAGAAGAAAAAGAAGAACTATGGAAATTTATTGAGGAAAATAAACTCATATTTTATAAGGAGGGTGACAGACTAACTTCAACCACTCAAACAATACATAACATCAGGACAGAGCATGATAACCCAATATTCAGTAAAATATACAGGTATCCTGAGATACATGAAAAAGAAATCGAACGACAAATAAAAGACCTTTTAAATCAAAACATTATTCGAAAAAGTATTTCACCATATAATTCACCCATATGGGTAGTTCCGAAGAAAATGGACAACTCTGGCGAGCAAAAGTGGCGTATGGTCATTGATTATCGAAAATTAAATGAAATCACGATCGACTTTAAACACCCTATTACTAATATTGATCAAATTTTGGATAAACTAGGAAGAGCCCAATACTTTTCAACACTAGACCTTGCCAAAGGATTTCATCAGATTAAGATGAATTCCGCAGACATTGAGAAAACAGCTTTTTCAACTTCATTCGGACATTACGAATGGTTACGTATGCCATTCGGATTAAAAAATGCACCTGCCACATTCCAGCGAATGATGAACGAAGTACTAGAAGGATTAATAAACAAAATTTGTGTAGTCTATTTAGACGATATCCTTGTTTTTAGTACATCATTGCAAGAGCATAGATTAAGATTAAGATTAATCTCAGACTAGTATTCCAAAGATAAAGACAGTATAACTTAAAAGTTCAAGTCAATAAATGCAACTTCTTAAAGAAGGAAACTCAATTCTTAGGACATACGATTACTGCAAACGGTGTAAAACCAAATAACGACAAAATTGAGGCAATAAATAGAATTCCACTCCCAACAACTCAAACACAAATCAAATCAAATTTTTAGGTATTACGGGGTACTATCGTAACTTCATTAAAGACTACGCAAAAATAGACCAGCCCATGACCTTTTATTTAAAGAAAAATAAAAAGATCAATACTAAAGATATTACTTATGTGAAAGCACACCAGGAACTAAAGAATGCCCTCCAAAGTGAACCTGTACTTGTGTACCCGGATTTCAATGAGAAATTCACCCTTACCACAGACGCAAGTGATTATGCTATAGGAGCAGTTTTATCACAGAAGGGACACCCAATAACTTTCATTTCTAGAACCCTTAACGTCCATGAAAGAAACTACAGTACCACAGAAAAGGAACTTCTAGCAATTGTATGGTCAGTGAAGTATCTGAGACCCTATTTGTATGGAAGAAAATTTGATCTTAAAACAGATCACCAACCGTTAAAATGGTTACAAATGAAAAACTTAGGCAAGGATATTTTCACCTCGCTTGCAGCGTTGGATTCTTCAGCTAGGAGAGTATGACATGAGAATAGAATACCTTAAAGGTACTTCTAATACAGTAGTAGATTTTCTGAGTAGGGAAATAAAAACTCAAGAAGTTAACGTTTTGGAAAATGAGTCCGAACAAGTTAATTTATCTGACTTAGACACAATACATTCACAATTAGAGGAAGCAAATGATCACTTCCCAATTAAAGATGCAGCAGTCAACGTATTCAAACAACAGAATGTATTAAAATCAGGGAGAGATATAAAAAAAATAAAAAACAGAATATTTATAGGTATAGAATTACTAGACAATGACATGTTCAACGATTCCTTAATATCATATATTGAACCCAAAGTGACCGGTATTTTTACAACCCTTGGTGAAGCAGAATACAATAAGCTTCAACAAAAATTAATATCCTTGTTCGGAACACGTATAAAGTTCTACAAGTGTGAACATTTTGCCAGAGATTTGGAAACAGAAGAAGAAACAATAAAACAAATAAAATTGTACCATGAGAATGAAACAGGACACTCAGGTATAGAAGAGAACTACAAAGGTCTTAGAACCAAAATATATTTTAAAAACTTACGAAATTTAGTGAATGATGTAATTAATTCCTGCAATATATACATATGTAAACAGTCCAAATACGACAGGAAACCTATCAAGCCAAAGTTTTTTCTCACAGAAACTCCAAAAAACATTAATGAAATAATTCATGTTGATATATACCGTATCGCCAAAACCAAATATTTAACTACCATAGACAAGTTTAGCAAATTAGCAACCTCGACATATATTCCGAATGCATCTCATGAAACATTAGAAGAGACCTTTGCCCAAATAATATCTAGCTCAGGAAAACCAAAAAAATACGTAATGGATAATGAATTCAATTTTCCTCGCATAACCGCACTTCTAGAAAAACTAAACATTGAATTTCATTTCACTAAAGTAAATTCCCATACTGGAAATTCAGATATAGAAGTATTCCATAGAACTTTAGCAGAAAAAAATTAGATGTATCCTAAACGGAAAAACCAAACCCGATATTCATGAAATAAGATTAGCAGTTCATAAAGCAAACCTTTTGTATAACAATGCCATTCACTCAACTACAAAAAAATCCCCATACGAAGTTCATTGTGGAGAAGTAGATAAAGCAAAATTATTCCAACATATACAGAAGCATAAAAAGAATTTCATAAATAGAGCTAATAAAAATCGTGAAGATTATTTCGAAATAAGAGCCGATGGCTTCGTCAAAAATTCAAGAACGGACAGGCAGAAAACTGAGCCTCGCTACAAATTTGATAAACTCGAAGTCGAAGACCAACACATAAGAAACATACAAAAAGAAAGAGTAACCAACTACAAAAATGATGACAATTTAATTAAAATGAACAAGCGAATCAGAAGAACACAGAATAAAAATCGGAACTCCGCTTTGAATCAGATTTAGATTATCCAGTTTCAATTAACCTAGATTGACCTAAATAAATTGAAAAATATTAAATTAACAATTGGTGAATACACGGAAGAGTTATTGGTATTCATAATTCAAATACCTGATGAAATATTGACATTCGATAAATATTTAATAACGCCTATACCCAATGAAAAACTTGAACAATTAGATTTTAAGCCACAAATTATAATAAAAATAGATAGAAACTTGTACATCTACAAAGAAAATAAAAAGTTGAAACATTTAAGAATATATAAAAATTGTATTGATAACAATAGCTGTCTAAAAGTAATTAATAAAGAATAAAACATTGTTACTAAATTAAGAAGAGGTACGTTATTGGTAATAAATAGTAACTTAAGATTAAATAATACATGCGATGAAAGGAAAACCATATCAATAAAGAGAAATATGTTAATAAATTTTAGAAATTGTAAACTCATAATAAAAAAATATTGAGTACTCGAACAACAATAAATAATATATTCAACCTATAAATATAGATATGGAAAGTAACTTTAACATAACGAAAGCTCAATATAAGAAACCGATATGAATTTAAGTAAAATAGACAATATAGATTACATTGAGTCAAAATTTGTAACACAAAGATATATAAACAATAGTATAAGTATATCATTGACTACAGTCATGATCATAATATTAACAGTAACAGTTCTGACCTATATTGTCAAAAAGAAATTGTTTCAGGAGAAACAACAAGTTAATGGGAGGGAAGTTATATTAGATAACGAACCCATATCGATCCCAAGCATATTCTCAGTCAGAAGTGCTGACTAAAACAAACATTCAGTTTGTTTATGCGACCACACCAGGCGCATACACAAAGAATTTATCAACAGATGAATTCTTTGCAACATAAGCAAAATTATGCTATAAGAGGAAGACCTCAAAGTGAATCGACAGATTCGGTTTTGTACTTTCAATAGAGATAGACTTCCCCCCACCAGTGGTAAGGGGTCTTGATCTTCACTCAGTTAAATAAAATAAAAGATTGTTCTGAATGCAAATAAACGTGTACTCTGTTTTATTTTCGAATTTAAATCTCGCGCCCATAGTAGTAGAAATTTGTTCCTCTCATTTTTTCATTTTCTGATGACTACGACAAAGTTACCTTAACAAGTAGTTTATGCTTCTATAGTATTTATTAATCGCGTTAAGTAGGTAGCTTTCCAGCGAATGCACCTACTAATACCGTCATTATATGCGGTTTTTCCTCACAGCGCTAGGTCGAACGGTCTTGTTCTTTGTAGTCGTCGCTCGAGGTTTGTCACGTCCAGAGAACGGACTATTTCATTATTGCAGTGAACATTAATACGAGTGTAAAGTTTGCGAGCAAAGTTTGCTGCTACGTCACTCACTGTAGCAATTCCTAGATCTCTGTGAATATCACTATTCCTTATATACTATGGAGCATTCACAATTACTCTTAGCGTTTTGTTTTGAAATGTTTGTAGTAGAGTCATATTGCTTGGTTTGGTACAACCCCAAAGTTCTATACCGTATGTCCAAGACGGTTTTAGCACTTGCTTATACAGAAGCAGTTTGTTGTATATGCTTAGTATATGTAAATAGGTAGGTTGTTTACCTTTTTGTATGTAAAATTGACATGGGTTGACTTGGTCTCGTTAAGGACGATTCGCCAGGTCTTCGTCCAATTGCATACTTTGTTTAGAGCCCGTTGGAATTTTTGCGTTGATGATTCGACTGACTCATCCATTGCGAGGATAGCTGTATCATCGGCGAACGTTGCTACGATGTTGGTTTTCTGGCACTATCTCAGAGATGGCAACACCTAGGTGCGCGTTTTATATGGCGTTGAAAAGAGGAGAAAAAGACGCTTCGTTTGAGGAGTAAACGACTCCTGTGGCTCTAAAACTGTGGCAGTGGTGCCAAGTTAAAGGCTGATGTTGGCTCAAAAAATGGTACTTTTTTCACTATCTAGCGTTGGTTTTCTGGCACTATCTCAGAGATGGCAACACCTAGGTGGGCGTTTTAAATGGCGTTAAAAAGAGGAGAAATAGACGCTTCGTTTGAGGGGTAAACGACTCCTGTGGCTCTAAAACTGTGGCAGTGGTGCCAAGTTAAAGGCTGATGTTGGCTCAAAAAATGGTACTTTTTTCACTACCTAGCGTTGGTTTTCTGGCACTATCTCAGAGATGGCAATACCTAGGTGGGCGTTTTATATGGCGTTGAAAAGAGGAGAAATAGACGCTTCGTTTGAGGGGTAAACGACTCCTGTGGCTCTAAAACTGTGGCAGTGGTGCCAAGTTAAAGGGTGATGTTGGCTCAAAAATTAGTACTTTTTATCCTACTTGGCGTTGGTTTTCTAGAACTACCTCAGAGATGGCAACACCTATGTGGGCGTTTTATATGGCGTTGAAAAGAGGAGAAATAGACGCTTCGTTTGAGGGGTAAACGACTCCTGTGGCTCTAAAACTGTGGCAGTGGTGCCAAGTTAAAGGGTGATGTTGGCTCGAAATGGTACTTTTTTCACTACTTAGCGTTGGTTTTCTGGCACTATCTCAGAGATGGCAACACCTAGGTGGGCGTTTTATATGGCGTTGAAAAGAGGAGAAATAGACGCTTCGTTTGAGGGGTAAACGACTCCTGTGGCTCTAAAACTGTGGCAGTGGTGCCAAGTTAAAGGCTGATGTTGGCTCGAAATGGTACTTTTTTCACTACTTAGCGTTGGTTTTCTGGCATTATCTCAGAGATGGCAACACCTAGGTGGGCGTTTTATATGGCGTTGAAAAGAGGAGAAATAGACGCTTCGTTTGAGGGGTAAACGACTCCTGTGGCTCTAAAACTGTGGCAGTGGTGCCAAGTTAAAGGCTGATGTTGGCTCAAAAAATGGTACTTTTTTCACTACATAGCGTTGGTTTTCTGGCACTATCTCGGAGATGGCAACACCTAGGTGGGCGTTTTATATGGCGTTTAAAAGAGGAGAAATAGACGCTTCGTTTGAGGGTAAACGACTCCAGTGGCTCGAAAACTGTAGCAGTGGTGCCAAGTTGAGTGTTGATGTTGGCTCAAAAATTAGTACTTTTTGCACTACTTAGCGTTGATTTTCTGGCACTATCTCAGAGATGGTAACACATAGGCGGGCGTTTTATATGGCGTTGAAAAGAGGAGAAATAGACGCTTCGTTTGAGGGGTAAACGACTCCTGTGGCTCTAAAACTGTGGCAGTGGTGCCAAGTTAAAGGCTGATGTTGGCTCAAAAAATGGTACTTTTTTCACTACCTAGCGTTGGTTTTCTGGCACTATCTCAGAGATGGCAACACCTAGGTAGGCGTTTTATATGGCGTTGAAAAGAGGAGAAATAGACGCTTCGTTTGAGGGGTAAACGACTCCTGTGGCTCGTAAACTGTGGCAGTGGTGCCAAGTTAAAAGGTGATGTTGGCTCAAAAATTAGTACTTTTTATCCTACTTGGCGTTGGTTTTCTGGAACTTCCTCAGAGATGGCAACACCTAGGTGGGCGTTTTATATGGCATTGAAAAGAGGAGAAATAGACGCTTCGTTTGAGGGGTAAACGACTCCTGTGGCTCTAAAACTGTGGCAGTGGTGCCAAGTTAAAGGGTGATGTTGGCTCAAAAATTAGTACTTTTTATCCTACTTGGCGTTGGTTTTCTGGAACTACCTCAGAGATGGCAACACCTAGGTGGGCGTTTTATATGGCGTTGAAAAGAGGAGAAATAGACGCTTCGTTTGAGGGGTAAACGACTCCTGTGGCTCTAAAACTGTGGCAGTGGTGCCAAGTTTAAGGGTGATGTTGGCTCAAAAATTAGTACTTTTTATCCTACTTGGCGTTGGTTTTCTGGAACTACCTCAGAGATGGCAACACCTAGGTGGGCGTTTTATATGGCGTTGAAAAGAGGAGAAATAGACGCTTCGTTTGAGGGGTAAACGACTCCTGTGGCTCTAAAACTGTGGCAGTGGTGCCAAGTTAAAGGCTGATGTTGGCTCAAAAAATGGTACTTTTTTCAGTACCTAGCGTTGGTTTTCTGGCACTATCTCAGAGATGGCAACATCTAGGTGGGCGTTTTATATGGCGTTGAAAAGAGGAGAAATAGACGCTTCGTTTGAGGGGTAAACGACTCCTGTGGCTCTAAAACTGTGGCAGTGGTGCCAAGTTAAAGGCTGATGTTGGCTCAAAAAATGGTACTTTTTTCACTACCTAGCGTTGGTTTTCTGGCACTATCTCAGAGATGGCAACACCTAGGTGGGCGTTTTATATGACGTTGAAAAGAGGAGAAATAGACGCTTCGTTTGAGGGTTAAAAGACTCCTGTGGCTCTAAAACTGTGGCAGTGGTGCCAAGTTAAAAGGTGATGTTGGCTCAAAAATTAGTACTTTTTATCCTACTTGGCGTTGGTTTTCTGGAACTACCTCAGAGATGGCAACACCTAGGTGGGCGTTTTATATGGCGTTGAAAAGAGGAGAAATAGACGCTTCGTTTGAGGGGTAAAAGACTCCTGTGGCTCTAAAACTGTGGCAGTGGTGCCAAGTTAAAGGCTGATGTTGACTCAACAAATGGTACTTTTTTCACTACCTAGCGTTGGTTTTCTGGCACTATCTCAGAGATGGCAACACCTAGGTAGGCGTTTTATATGGCGTTGAAAAGAGGAGAAATAGACGCTTCGTTTGAGGGGTAAACGACTCCTGTGGCAGTGGTGCCAAGTTAAAGGCTGATGTTGGCTAAAAAAATGGTACTTTTTTCACTACCTAGCGTTGGTTTTCTGGCACTATCTCAGAGATTGCAACACCTAGGTGGGCGTTTTATATGGCGTTGAAAAGAGGAGAAATATACGCTTCGTTTGAGGGGTAAACGACTCCTGTGGCTCTAAAACTGTGGCAGTGGTGCCAAGTTAAAGGCTGATGTTGGCTAAAAAAATGGTACTTTTTTCACTACCTAGCGTTGGTTTTCTGGCACTATCTCAGAAATGGCAACACCTAGGTGGGCGTTTTATATGGCGTTGAAAAGAGGAGAAATATACGCTTCGTTTGAGGGGTAAACGACTCCTGAGGCTCTAAAACTGTGGCAGTGGTGCCAAGTTAAAGGCTGATGTTGGCTCAAAAAATGGTACTTTTTTCACTACCTAGCGTTGGTTTTCTGGCACTATCTCAGAGATGGCAACACCTAGGTGGGCGTTTTATAAGGCGTTGAAAAGAGGAGAAATAGACGTTTCGTTTGAGGGGTAAGCGACTTCTGTGGCTCTAAAACTGTGGCAGTGGTGCCAAGTGAAAGGGTGATGTTGGCTCAAAAATTAGTACTTTTTATCCTACTTGGCGTTGGTTTTCTGGAACTACCTCAGAGATGGCAACACCTAGGTTTGCGTTTTATATGGCGTTGAAAAGAGGAGAAAT
This sequence comes from Cheilosia scutellata, assembly GCA_955612985.1. Lineage (NCBI taxonomy): Eukaryota > Metazoa > Arthropoda > Insecta > Diptera > Syrphidae > Cheilosia > Cheilosia scutellata. The sequence goes on from OY015312.1 coordinate 77,472,405, forward strand.
AGACGCTTCGTTTGAGGGGTAAAAGACTCCTGTCGCTCTAAAACTGTGGCAGTGGTGCCAAGTTAAAGGCTGATGTTGGCTCAAAAAATTGTACTTTTTTCACTACCTAGCGTTGGTTTTCTGGCACTATCTCAGAGATGGCAACACCTAGGTGGGCGTTTTATATGGCGTTGAAAAGAGGAGAAATAGACGCTTCGTTTGAGGGTAAACGACTCCTGTGGCTCTAAAACTGTGGCAGTGGTGCCAAGTTAAAGGCTGATGTTGGCTAAAAAAATGGTACTTTTTTCACTACCTAGCGTTGGTTTTCTGGCACTATCTCAGAAATGGCAACACCTAGGTGGGCGTTTTATATGGCGTTGAAAAGAGGAGAAATATACGCTTCGTTTGAGGGGTAAACGACTCCTGAGGCTCTAAAACTGTGGCAGTGGTGCCAAGTTAAAGGCTGATGTTGGCTCAAAAAATGGTACTTTTTTCACTACCTAGCGTTGGTTTTCTGGCACTATCTCAAAGATGGCAACACCTAGGTGGGCGTTTTATATGGCGTTGAAAAGAGGAGAAATAGACGTTTCGTTTGAGGGGTAAGCGACTTCTGTGGCTCTAAAACTGTGGCAGTGGTGCCAAGTGAAAGGGTGATGTTGGCTCAAAAATTAGTACTTTTTATCCTACTTGGCGTTGGTTTTCTGGAACTACCTCAGAGATGGCAACACCTAGGTTTGCGTTTTATATGGCGTTGAAAAGAGGAGAAATAGACGCTTCGTTTGAGGGGTAAAAGACTCCTGTGGCTCTAAAACTGTGGCAGTGGTGCCAAGTTAAAGGCTGATGTTGGCTCAAAAAATTGTACTTTTTTCACTACCTAGCGTTGGTTTTCTGGCACTATCTCAGAGATGGCAACACCTAGGTGGGCGTTTTATATGACGTTGAAAAGAGGAGAAATAGACGCTTCGTTTGAGGGGTAAACGACTCCAGTGGCTCTAAAACTGTGGCAGTGGTGCCAAGTTAAAGGCTGATGTTGGCTCAAAAAATGTTACTTTTTTCACTACCTAGCGTTGGTTTTCTGGCACTATCTCAGAGATGGCAACACCTAGGTGGGCGTTTTATATGGCGTTGAAAAGAGGAGAAATAGACGCTTCGTTTGAGGGTAAACGACTCCTGTGGCTCTAAAACTGTGGCAGTGGTGCCAAGTTAAGGGCTGATGTTGGCTCAAAAAATGTTACTTTTTTCACTACCTAGCGTTGGTTTTCTGGCACTATCTCAGAAATGGCAACACCTAGGTGGGCGTTTTATATGGCGTTGAAAAGAGGAGAAATAGACGCTTCGTTTGAGGGGTAAACGACTCCTGTGGCTCTAAAACTGTGGCAGTGGTGCCAAGTTAAAGGCTGATGTTGGCTCAAAAAATGGTACTTTTTTCACTACCTAGCGTTGGTTTTCTGGCACTATCTCAGAGATGGCAACACCTAGGTGGGCGTTTTATATGGCGTTGAAAAGAGGAGAAATAGACGTTTCGTTTGAGGGGTAAACGACTTCTGTGGCTCTAAAACTGTGGCAGTGGTGCCAAGTGAAAGGGTGATGTTGGCTCAAAAATTAGTACTTTTTATCCTACTTGGCGTTGGTTTTCTGGAACTACCTCAGAGATGGCAACACCTAGGTTTGCGTTTTATATGGCGTTGAAAAGAGGAGAAATAGACGCTTCGTTTGAGGGGTAAAAGACTCCTGTGGCTCTAAAACTGTGGCAGTGGTGCCAAGTTAAAGGCTGATGTTGGCTCAAAAAATTGTACTTTTTTCACTACCTAGCGTTGGTTTTCTGGCACTATCTCAGAGATGGCAACACCTAGGTGGGCGTTTTAAATGGCGTTGAAAAGAGGAGAAATAGACGCTTCGTTTGAGGGGTAAACGACTCCTGTGGCTCTAAAACTGTGGCAGTGGTGCCAAGTTAAAGGCTGATGTTGGCTCAAAAAATGGTACTTTTTTCACTACCTAGCGTTGGTTTTCTGGCACTATCTCAGAGATGGCAATACCTAGGTGGGCGTTTTATATGGCGTTGAAAAGAGGAGAAATAGACGCTTCGTTTGAGGGGTAAAAGATTCCTGTGGCTCTAAAACTGTGGCAGTGGTGCCAAGTTAAAGGGTGATGTTGGCTCAAAAATTAGTACTTTTTATCCTACTTGGCGTTGGTTTTCTAGAACTACCTCAGAGATGGCAACACCTATGTGGGCGTTTTATATGGCGTTGAAAAGAGGAGAAATAAACGCTTCGTTTGAGGGGTAAAAGACTCCTGTGGCTCTAAAACTGTGGCAGTGGTGCCAAGTTAAAGGGTGATGTTGGCTCGAAATGGTACTTTTTTCACTACTTAGCGTTGGTTTTCTGGCACTATCTCAGAGATGGCAACACCTAGGTGGGCGTTTTATATGACGTTGAAAAGAGGAGAAATAGACGCTTCGTTTGAGGGTTAAACGACTCCTGTGGCTCTAAAACTGTGGCAGTGGTGCCAAGTTAAAAGCTGATGTTGGCTCAAAAAATGGTACTTTTTTCACTACCTAGCGTTGGTTTTCTGGCACTATCTCAGAGATGGCAACACCTAGGTGGGCGTTTTATATGGCGTTGAAAAGAGGAGAAATAGACGCTTCGTTTGAGGGATAAAAGACTCCTGTGGCTCCAAAACTGTGGCAGTGGTGCCAAGTTAAAGGCTGATGTTGGCTCAAAAAATGGTACTTTTTTCACTACCTAGCGTTGGTTTTCTGGCACTATCTCAGAGATGGCAACACCTAGGTGGGCGTTTTATATGGCGTTGAAAAGAGAAGAAATCGACGCTTGAGGGGTAAACGACTCCTGTGGCTCTATAAAAACTGTGGCAGTGGTGCCAAGTTAAAAGGTGATGTTGGCTCAAAAATTAGTACTTTTTATCCTACTTGGCGTTGGTTTTCTGGAACTACCTCAGAGATGGCAACACGTAGGTGGGCGTTTTATATGGCGTTGAAAAGAGGAGAAATAGACGCTTCGTTTGAGGGGTAAAAGACTCCTGTGGCTCTAAAACTGTGGCAGTGGTGCCAAGTTAAAGGCTGATGTTGGCTCAACAAATGGTACTTTTTTCACTACCTAGCGTTGGTTTTCTGGCACTATCTCAGAGATGGCAACACCTAGGTAGGCGTTTTATATGGCGTTGAAAAGAGGAGAAATAGACGCTTCGTTTGAGGGGTAAACGACTCCTGTGGCTCTAAAACTGTGGCAGTGGTGCCAAGTTAAAGGCTGATGTTGGCTAAAAAAATGGTACTTTTTTCACTACCTAGCGTTGGTTTTCTGGCACTATCTCAGAGATTGCAACACCTAGGTGGGCGTTTTATATAGCGTTGAAAAGAGGAGAAATAGACGCTTCGTTTGAGGGGTAAACGACTCCTGTGGCTCTAAAACTGTGGCAGTGGTGCCAATTTAAAGGCTGATGTTGGCTAAAAAAATGGTACTTTTTTCACTACCTAGCGTTGGTTTTCTGGCACTATCTCAGAAATGGCAACACCTAGGTGGGCGTTTTATATGGCGTTGAAAAGAGGAGAAATAGACGCTTCGTTTGAGGGGTAAACGACTCCTGAGGCTATAAAACTGTGGCAGTGGTGCCAAGTTAAAGGCTGATGTTGGCTCAAAAAATGGTACTTTTTTCACTACCTAGCGTTGGTTTTCTGGCACTATCTCAGAGATGGCAACACCTAGGTGGGCGTTTTATATGGCGTTGAAAAGAGGAGAAATAGACGTTTCGTTTGAGGGGTAAACGACTTCTGTGGCTCTAAAACTGTGGCAGTGGTGCCAAGTGAAAGCGTGATGTTGGCTCAAAAATTAGTACCTTTTATCCTACTTGGCGTTGGTTTTCTGGAACTACCTCAGAGATGGCAACA